>CM068582.1:3935000-4240000 GCA_035048485.1 Pteria penguin
TGTTGTTGGTCAAGGGGGTCAGTTTGCTGGACTGAAGCTTGCATTCCCTTTTTCTATGTAAGTGTTGGTTCAACTTCAAATGTAGGTCAGACGTATAGGAATGTGAAGGTGGTCAGTATTTTTCTTCAGGTACTCGGGATTGCACCACCACTGGCATTTAGTTACGTGTAGCCGACTTTTTGTCGTCATAATTTGACACAAAGAGGAGGTAAATTTGGTGAGGTGTTACATGTAAACAGAATTTTTTGAAAAGTCAGACAATGGTCTGCACATGATGTTAATGGATTATGACTGAGATAACTACTTTAAGAATGACTATCAACCATTGGTACTTTTTACATTTTGAAGTTGAAGAGCTGAAAGCGAAAATTCAGGGTGGAGCTGGGGATACTTTAGTCAACAATGTCCATCATGCAGAACAGAATGGTCATGCTAACCTACCGAATGATGTAGAAAAAAAGTCAAGTTCCTCTTCCTCGAAACACCATAGCTCCAAGCATTCATCCTCTCACCATAGCTCCTCCAAGAGCTCTAGTAGTAAGAGCAAGGATGGTCATAGCAAACACTCTAGCAGCAGCAGTAGTAGCAAGCACAGAGAACATGGAAGCTCTAGCTCCTCTAGTAAACATAGGGATGGAAGTTCTAGCAAACATAAGGATGGAAGTCACAGCAGCTCCAGCAAGCATAGAGATGGAAGTTCTAGCAGTAAACACCATAGTTCAAGTAGCAGCAAACACAGCAGTAGCTCTAGCAGCAAGCATAGAGATGGTAGCTCCAGCTCCAGCAAGCACCATAGCTCCTCCAGTAGTAAACATAAGGATGGATCAAGCAGCAGCAAGCATAAAGATGGAAGTTCTAGTAGTAAACATCATAGTTCATCCTCAGACAAGCATAAAAGTAGCAGTTCCAGTAAAGACGGTGAGAAGTCCAAATCCAGTCATTCCTCGTCAGATAAACATAAGAGTTCCTCCAGTAGCAGTAAATCAAGAGATCATTCTCCATCAAAAGCTAAGACTGTAGAGGTTAAGAAAGAAGTGGAATCTCCTGTCAAGGCAAGAGAGTCTCCGGAGAAGGCTGTGAAAGAGGAACCAAAAGAGGAGCCCATGAGTGATGATGATGTGCCTTTGGTAGGTGGCTGCTTGTACTGAATTTTGTCATATGACTTTGTGTGCTGTTTAATACATGTAGTAACTGATTTACTGGGCACTTCCAAAGTGTTCTTTATATTCTTTATTCCGCTTTTGATATTAGCAATAAGGAATTTAAGCAGAGAAAGTTGTAACTACAAATGCATACTACTTGCAGTGTACATCAACAATGTATGTATTCAACATAGGAATGTAACAACAACAGCAACAGTACTGCATTCCCTTTCTTTATAGAAAATCAGTTACAATTTTTCTGAAATATATAAATGTTTCAAACAATTAATTATGCACTCAAAGAAATGCTGAATATATTATTAAAATATTGCTTTTATGTTTTTTGCCTATATGTAAACCATTTCTTTCCGAAGTTGTTTAATAATTATGTTATTGTTTTTTGGGGTTTTTTTTCTTTTTTTTTTCCTCAAAATGATAGCATTGTCCACTTTTTTCATCGCCGATCAAAATCATGTCTGTGGCATTGACCAGTGTTTTGTTTTTGTTTCATATCAGGTCCATTATAAGGACCCTTTTCGATGGAAATCTCTTTGATTTTTTCCAAAATTTCTCTAAATTTCCCCCAAACATCGATATTTTAGCATTATGCAAATGGGAAAAAAGATTCCCAGATTAGAAGGTACAGGGATCTTTTAAAAAAAAACCCAAAAAACTGCTGTTGACTTTAGAGGCTGCAAGAAAAGACAGACATTGCGAAAATGTTTTTCTACGGGTTGAACATAAAGAAAAGCAATATGTATAATCTGAGTAAATATTGAGAATTGAAATAAAACATCATAATTATGTATCTTGAAAAATAGCTGAAAGTGACTTTAAGTACAGATTTTTAACCGGGAATATTAATGCATTTTCAGTCGGCAAGAATCCAGCAGGAGAAAGTTGCAAAACGTCCTATAGAGTCAGATGATGATGATGACGTGCCTTTGTCTTCAAGGTATATATTTAGTAGTGAAGCCAATTTAGTGATTTAAGAATTGCAGTCCTTTAGTTTATCCCTAAAGTTGAGAGAATGTCATGCTATTATTATACCCTCGGCATCAGCATATGGTCGAGAAATGTCAATGAGTTCAGTTTGAGAAAAAAGGTTCTACATGAAGTCATCATGCGTGAGTGATGCATGGTAGGAAAAGCTGTTGTATTAGTGATGGGAATGAGAGATCTTCTTTACTTTGTCTGTACTACTTCAGTGATATCATAAAATGTGAATAAGTGTTAAAAAAAATGAAAATGTAATTCTTATGCCTTTATAGTTTTTAGTCCGTCTGTCTGTCAGGGGCAAAAAAGTTTGACTTATCGACTGTACCGGTTCAGAAGTGTTTCATAGATACATCTTGTTGACTTATAAATAGTTCAATAAAGGGGGATTTTTTTCGCAAAGGTTGGAAATGGCAAAGAAGGTGAAGAAAGAGACAGAGGAAGTTAAACCCAAGTCTGAGAGTGCCAAAAAACGTAAGCAGGAATCTGATAATGATGATGACGAAGACTATGAAGAGAAACCAAAGGTACGATGATTAAACCTGTTTGCAGAAAAAACCAATTGCTTGTAAGTCATACATGTGTAATGTTGAAGACTTTAAACATATGGCAGTTCCCACTAGTTTTTCCCATTTTAAATTCTGTTACAGATACAAGCAAATGTAGAATCAAGCCTGGTAATGACAAAAGATATTTTGACCAAAATGTATTTGATAAAGTTTAATTTTTAATGTATGTAATATTTCGTTTTATACTGTACAGAAGAAGAAGAAGAAATTAAAAACTGAAAAAGCTACAAAACCAACTCCAACAAAGTCCCCTACCAAAGGGAGGGCGAAGGCTAAGGAAGAAACCACGGAAGTTTGGAGATGGTACAAGATTGTTTGTCTTTCTTTTTGTTGCATATAGTTTAGGTTTGTCTAAAACAATCAGTTATCCCTCCCTCCTCCCCCCCTTCCCAAAAAAAACAGAAAAAATACACCAACAAAACTCAGTGTGTAAAGTGGTTACTTTTTATTTCAATTTATCAATAACTTTAACGATCATAACCTCTTGAAAAGGTGGTTTTCTTTGTTATTGTTTAAATGAGAAAATTGTGGATATCAAAGCCAAAGACCAAGATTTGTAAGAAATCTAAACCATTGTAGTGTATATCAGTTTTGTGTCACTTACATAGTGTAAGGATACTTTTGGATTACTTTGTTTATAGTCTATTCTAACTCTTCAAGTGTGCAGGTAGGGGCATGCTTAATGCACATGTAATGGGTAAACGCTAGGCTTGCAGTGCAAATGATCTGGGTTTGATTCCCGGATTGCACCTCTATGTTTAAGAGGTTGGTTTCCTCTTGGTTTCATGTTGCGATATAACTGAAAAATTGTTGAAAGCCAGGTAAAACATCAAACAACTACCAGCAGGCAACACCTGGGTTCTTCTGAACATTACGCACTTTAGTTCAAGTATGATGGATGCGTAAAATTTCTGTGTTAGAGTAAATGATTATGAATTTTATTATGTAGGTGGGAAGAGGAAAGACGTGACGATGGTGTCAAGTGGACCTTTTTGGAACATAAGGGTCCAGTGTTTGCACCAGAATATGAACCACTTCCTTCAGATATTAAATTCTATTATGATGGTAAGAAATTGTATATTTAATGTTTTGTTAATGCTTGGCTTTTAGACCTTAGAGGAATTAAGCAAAACAATATTATGTGTTATGTTATAATAAAAACTTTTTTGGTAACAGTCATTAAATTCGTTGGTGTTCTGGACTGTAATGTTTACATTGCATATTGTTTCACACATCTTTTATTTGTCTTTTTATCTGTGTCACTATGTTGTACAGCTAAATTTGTCTCCAACTATTATCTTGGTCAGCAGCATGTTTGGGTTAAGGTGAAAGGTCCCAGGTTAAAGTATAACTGGATGGTACATGTACTTTGTCAGAGTAGACAAAGAAATGTAAAAGCTCCCTCTCTGTTTTGGATGGATTTATTGCATAAGTAGAAATCTATTGCATTGAAATAACCCAGGTGTGACCGAAAACAAATGTTTGTTTAATTGTATGAAGGCATAGATTGATTGATTTTTGTTTAACGTCACACCACGAATATTTCACCTATATGGTGACGGCATCTGCCTAATGCAGGGCATACAAATTTTGACCTTTGCAACAGACCCACCCGAAGCAGTTAGGGGTCTTTAACGTGCCATGCATACCACGACATGGGGCCTTGGTTTTTACCGTCCCATCCGAAAAACAGGACACCAGCACGACCAGAGCGGGACTTGAACCCCAACCTCCCAATTAGGAGTCCAGCACAATACCACAAGGCCATGTCGGCTTCATGTGTTCATAGACACAGACTGTTCTGCTATATTTATTACCATATGTTAACTTGCAAATACCACTTGTAAATGTATCGTCAATCTTAATTTAAACCCACCTTGATTTTGCAGTCCATTTTCTATGTAAGATTTCCAAACATTGGTGAGAGAGCAGAGAGTTTACAATAGATGTCACTCTAGAATTACTATGAAGTTCATTCCATTGTAATTATAGTAATAATCTGATGTTGATAACAGACAATGGCATTATCTTTATCACAGGAAAAGTAATGAGGTTGAGTCAGGATACAGAGGAA
Source organism: Pteria penguin (assembly GCA_035048485.1). NCBI lineage: Eukaryota > Metazoa > Mollusca > Bivalvia > Pterioida > Pteriidae > Pteria > Pteria penguin. Next base: position 3,939,782 of record CM068582.1, read on the forward strand.
GTGGCCACCTTCTATGCCAAGATGCTGGAGCATGACTATACCACCAGAGATGTATTTAATAATAACTTCATGAAAGATTGGAGAAAGGTACAGCATCAAGGATACTTTGTTCATGGTTGTGTCTGATATGTTTTTTACAACTAAGATTTCATTTGATTTCCAATACTGGACCTTTTCTTAGTTTTAAATGATGCATTGAACCTAATGTTTGCTGAAATTTTCATTATTTAGTTATTGCTTGGACTGTGACATTTAAGTAATATGACATAGATCTGAGAGGCATTCGTCGGATGTTTCCCTTACATCATGTAATACTGGGAAAAGGTCTATAATAAAATATTCACTGTCATCCTCAGATTCATTGTAGAGTTTTGTAATCTTGCAAAAATAAAGATTAAGAATGAATTGAAAATAACTATATTAAGCAACATGTTATTGGTATTGGTTTACGAATTCATGATTTAGTTTAAATCTTAAGATTGTGCATGCCATTGCCCATTGTGCATTTTCTTTTGTGTTGTCCATAAAACTTTATGTAGGTATCACTTTGTGTGTTGTCCATTTGTCTGTCTTTCTGACAAAAATCACACTTAAAAACTAAATAGCAGGTGAGACATGTTCTCTCAAAAGTTCTAATCACTTGAAGTCATGTACAGAATCTGTAGCCTTAACTTTTGGTTAGAGTTCAAAGTTTATGTTTACATTTTATCTGCTTGGTACATTGTCGTTAGCTCACTTCAACAAAAGTGAAAGGAGCTTGTGCTATACACCTCCCAGCTCTTGCGTCCTATGATGCATCTGACCTAGATTTTTACACTTTAGTGAATCGGTTCAAGATTACAATGCTCTATAGAACTTCCTACTATTCTTTTTGGTTTTGGTTTGACAAATATTGTATAGAGATGAACATGGTAATTTTTGATTGCTCTCTGTTTTTGTGATAGGTCATGACAGTTGAAGAGAAAGAGAAAATCAAAGACATAACCAAATGTAACTTCAAGGAAATGGCAGCATATTTCAAGCAACAGAGTGAGGATAGGAAAAACAGATCCAAAGAAGAGAAAAAGGTACTTGAGAAAAACAAAAGCAGTACAGAAGATGTTCTCCTCAGTGATGGATTGTGAAGCACTGCTGTTGGAATGTGCTTCCAGTCTATAAGCTAAAAATATCTGTTTTCTCATCAAGTAGATGACTTAGAGCTTAAGACTTATGTGTACTCTAAAAGTAAAGTATAATTGGTGTATTTCTAGAAATATATGAGAAGCACATGATTGACACAGTCAATAGATATCGTACATTTTATGTAACAGTGATTTGTTTTAGAGATGAATGATTAATTTTGGAAGTGGTGTAAATGAAATGATTAATGCAACATCACATATTTAAAGTGCTATTAGAATGCTGGGGTATTTTGCATTTTCTTAAAATCTCACTTGAATGATTATAAAACTAATAAAAATTACTGCTCCTTCTACTTCAGTTTTTCTCCGAGAGATATCTAAAAAGATCCATTTGCCCTATTTTACGCGAAAACCTGAGTAAAATAAAGGTTTACTTGTACAACTTTTAACGTCATTTTTCTGTGAGGTCACAATGCAAACATTAACATCATAATTGAAACCAAAGGAAAAGTAGAATTGGTACAACTTCTGACATCACATATTACACAGATTAACGACTGAAAAAATCCACAGAGCGGTTAATGGATTATTGTATACATCTTGTGATTGGAGTCATGCAGCAATGCATTTATTTGTCAGCGACTTGTGTATGTAGATACGCACATTGTATGGAAAAATAGTGAACATTCATATAGCACTTTAAAGTTCCAAATAGATTAACGTGTGTTATACATGTATAATTTTTTCATAGAAACAAAAAGAAGAAAATGAAGAGATTCAAAAAGAATATGGGTTCTGTATTATGGATGGACATAAAGAGAAAATTGGTAACTTCCGTATAGAACCTCCAGGTTTGTTCAGAGGCAGAGGAGACCATCCTAAACAAGGAATGTTGAAACGACGCACCATGCCAGAAGATGTCATTATAAATTGCAGCAAGTAAGTAATGTATGAAATTTCATAATTTCAAAAGCATTTAAATTTCAAGATGTAATTTGAATATTTATTACTGTGAAACATAACACCATTCTTTTGTATTTAATAGAAATTCAAAATATCCAGAGGCACCAAAGGGTCACAAATGGAAGGAAATAAGAAATGATAACAAGGTATTCTTACATTTATAGCATTAAAAAATGGGGGGGGGGGCAAAATTGAAGACAGTTATTCTAAATTCTATATATATGGATTTTCTCTGCTTCAAATCTGGAGAAGGTTACCTTGATGAATGATAATCAGTTGAATTGTAACCTTTATAAAAAATGTGTTTTTCAAATTAACTAAAACGCAGAAAGGAGTCTTTTTATGCTGATTGTAAATATTAAATCTGATGTAACTTAATGAAAATTTTATAAATGGTGTAGTAATATATTGTTTTGCTTACTTTAAACTATAGGTATCTTGGTTAGCATGCTGGAATGAGAACATTCAGGGATCAACTAAGTATGTCATGTTAAATGCTGCGTCCAGGTTAAAGGTAAGAATATTCCCATGTTGTACATCTTCTATTTTGACACTCTTAAAGCACAGAGTCTCTCTGCAGCCAAGTTTGGAAATCATTGTGCTGGATCTCTCTCTAGTGTCTCACTTCTCATCTGGATTCTAGTTGGGATGGGTAGGTGGCAAGGTCTACCACAAGTTGATGATTTTCTTTGAGTATCCTTCTTTTGTCCACATGTACAACTGAACACTAGCTGTCACCATATAGGTAAAATATCACTTTGTGGCATTAAAACATTATACGTTGTGTATAAGTATTGTAATACATTTTGACAGATACTTGTATTTTTACATTCAGTTTGCTTGGTCAATCTCTTAATATCTAATATATTTTAATTGAGTGTTTAATCATTTAATTCAATATAACACTTTATGCAATTGTGATAGGGAGAAAAAGATTGGCAGAAATATGAAACTGCTAGGAGATTACACAAGAAAGTTGACAAGATTCGTGCACAATACAGAGAAGATTGGAAATCAAAGGAAATGAGGATCCGTCAGAGGGCCGTAGCTCTCTACTTCATTGACAAGGTATTAACAGTTGAAACACTCTGGCTCATGTAGATTATAGTCCTGGAATGATGTGTAGAGATATAAAGGGTTCTTTTAGAATTTCATCACTCTAACTACAAGCTTGAGATTTTCTGAAATCAGAAATCAATTTTTATGCCCCTGAACCTATAGACTGTGAACATATTGTTTTTGTCCTGTCTGTCATTTGGTTTGGGTGTTTATTTGTCTGTTGATAACTTGAATATTGGACATTTCAACTATACCAGCCAGTGCTTTGATTTTTCATGTGTGTGTTCCTTGTGGAAAGACCTTTCCATTGATGTACTTTGACCATGTGACGTTAACCTTCATGTGTGACTACATTTTAAAAAATCTATCCTTGATCTGAACTTTTCAACCATTAGAATTAGAGCTTTCTTATTTCACATATGTCTTCTTTGTGGTGAGACCTCTCGATTGATTCTGTTAGAAATACTATATTTTTTCATTTTGGAGAAGGATTTTAATCTTGGACTTCTAAACTTCAGGCTTTTCTTTGTAGGTGCATGTAACTGATTGGTCACAAATCTATAGTCTTTCAAATTACTTTGTCTTGAACAACATGCATTATGAAATTGTATATTTCAGTTTGATACAAAGTCAGTATCACAGCTTGACCTCTATTCAGAATGTCCATTATTATGAACCAACTTACCTTTGTTCTATATCTATATTTCATGGAGTGTCTTATTTTCTAACATAGCTGGCCTTGAGAGCTGGTAACGAGAAAGAAGAAGGTGAATCAGCCGATACAGTAGGTTGCTGCTCTCTGCGTAAAGAACACTTAACATTACATGAGAAGTATGAAGACCAAGAGTATGTGGTGGAGTTTGATTTCCTGGGTAAGGACTCTATCCGATACTACAACAGGGTTCCTGTAGAGAAAAGAGTCTTCAAGAATCTACAACTTTTTGTTGACAACAAGGCTGGAGAAGATGATGTTTTTGATAGATTGAATGTAAGTGGATCATTATTGAATTAGATATTCTACTTTCATCTGTTTATTACCTGTTTCATAATAATGATTTTTGGGACAAATGCATCTCAAAAGTGTGGAAATATTACTTTTATTTAATGGTAAATAGTATAAGATTTGTTATAACTCCAGTTGTTATAAATATTCTTAAGCTGTGATATTTTACAGACGTCTGTTCTAAACAGCTATTTACATGAGCTGATGGACGGATTGACTGCCAAAGTTTTCAGAACCTACAATGCTTCCCACACCCTGCAAGAACAACTTAATATTCTCACTATACGTATGTTCCTGTTTTTAAAGGCTTGATCTCTACAAAGGTGTCTTCCTTCAAGTACATGTACTTATTCATATGATTAAAATATTTTCATAAAATGATTACAATTCATTTCTTAGATTTTAGGTATAGAGTAGTACTCGTTATAAAAGTGCAAGGAGGTTTGCCCCAAAGATTCACCTTTGTAGTGATCATATTTCTTTATACTGGTATTTTCATAGTTTATTTTCATAGTTGCAATGTTATGAATATTACAGACAGCAATTTTGAACAAGTATTTGCAAGAGTTAATGGATGGTTTAACGGCTAAGGTGTTCCGTACATACAACGCCTCCAGAACTTTACAGGAGCAATTAAATTTGCTCACAGAACGTATGTTTCATACTTGGTAACGTAGATGTGGTAGCATATCTTTAGTTCCAGTAACAGTATGGCTCCTGTGTTTGAAATTTCATATTGATTTAGAAATGTGGTGCATTGGATAGAAATTTCTATTTATAAAGAAAATCTTTAAGGTTGTAACTTGTATCATATGGTATTGAATGAATGAATAAATTTTTTCACATTTTGATGTATATTTTGATTCCATGCACAAATTTCCTATGAAATTTCAAATAGTGATGCATGTTGTACCAAGTAGTGTAGTACTAATAGATGCAGTGGATTGGTTTGCACGAAGGGTAATAGTCTGTTGTAAGGAGGGTAATGGTCTGTTGTAAGCAGGGGAATAATTTGTTATAATATTAATAGATAAAAATGGGCATTGATAGACTAGCTTGCCTCTAACTTATGGTATGTATTCTGTAAACATTAGATAGATTTTGTCACCTTAGATTTATACTGCATCTGGGATTTCCTTTCTTACTTGTAATTGGGTCAAATATTCATAAAAGGAAAAAGTTAGATATTGAAAAAAGGGGGAATTTTAAAATCACAAAGTTGTGGTCTTCACTTTCTCATAATAGTTTAAGAAAGGAAATTTAAAAAAAAGAATTATTTATTTATCTGTGCTCTGATGTTAAATTCATACACCTGTATATCTTCCAAATTATGAACATTCTTGTACATGTACCCGGTTATATTATACTCCATATGTCATATCCTGTGAAATCTGCCTGGTGCTTGTCTTTCACTCTGAGTGGTGCTTGTATTACACCTGTGCTTATTCATATAGCAGTGTGTCTGTTTCCTAGATATATTATAATTGCTGTATAAATAAGGAATTTATAAATACTTTCAATAATATAAACTGTTAATTTTGTAATATAAAATATAAACTGTTTATTTTGTAATATGAAAAATAAAGAAATAAGATCAACCCATACAAAACGAACAAGGCAATTTGTACTTTATGAGTCATAATCAACACCTCTAATGTTAAAAGCATTTTCATTGAATGGAATTTTTCAAGTTTAATTATCTTGTTTATTTTCAGACTATCAGATTTATCAATTCTGAACTTTACCATTACAGCTGATGATAATGTACCTGCTAAGATTCTGTCGTACAACCGTGCTAATCGTGCTGTAGCCATCTTGTGTAACCATCAACGTGCTGCGCCCAAGAACTTCTCCAAGCAAATGGAGAACCTTCAAATCAAGGTCTGTTTACAATTCTCCAAACTCCTGTATGTTGTCTCTAAAGATGTTTGTAAAGATAATAAGCTGCCACTTGTTAGCTGTGAACTACATGACCATAGACTACAGTTTCTTTTCCTGTTGTTTCCTTTGTAAATTAAAAAATCGTTGCAAAAATCCCACCGCTTATTTTTTTTCTGAAATTAATGTATGTTGTTCTACTACATAAGAGCTGTCATTTTATGATTTGCAGAAAAAATTGCATATGCCAAACTCAGAATATCTATCAATACACATCTTGACCCCTATGACCTCACTCTCAAGTTTTGCAGTAGTGTATTCATGGGAAGACATTTCAGCCTCATGACATACTCAGGAATGCACCAAAAAGCTTTAATATCATTTTTATATTTTTTTTCAAACTTTTTTCTACCAGAGGGCATGTTTAAATCACTATAAATACCATGACAACACTGGTAAATAAATCAAAAAAGATGTAAACATTAATTTTTGGGGGGACTATGTGCGTGGTACATGAAACAAGGGAGGAAACTGTAGTGTATGGTCTCATGTATGATTTAGCAATCACTGGATCCATTTTAACTATGCCTGTTGTATAGTTTCTTTGTCACAAATAAATCACTTGTTTGTCAAGGCATAATGTCATGAAATATGATTCAACAGATGCACGGTCATTTAGCAATCAGTCATTTGTACATATTTGAATGTTTGACCGGATTGCAAAGAGACTGTCCGTCCGGCGTCAACAATTTGTGTTTAGCTTGATCTCTAGCATTCCATTAATGATGCCAACTTCAGACTTGGTCATTATGTAGACATTGGTGGTCCCAATGACACAAAATTTGGTGACCTTGACCTCGATTTTATGCTTCAAAACACACAGTCTGATTTTGCGTTTAGCTTGATTTCTTGCATACCATTATTGATACCAACTTCAAACTTTGTAAGTTTATAGGCATTGATGAGTTCTTCTCCACTGATACAAAATATGGTAACCTTGACCTCGATTTTACGCTTCAGTGAACACAGTGTGATTTTGTGTTTAGTTTGATCTCTTGCAAACTTTTAATGATACCAGCTTTAAGCTTGGTCGGTTTGTAGACATTAATGGGTTGTTCCTGCCAGACACAAAATTTGGTGAGTTTGACCTCAATTTTACTCTTCAATGAACACAGTCTGATTTTGTGTTCAGCTTGACTTCTTGCATACCATTAATGATACAGACTTCTGGAAACATCTTCAAACTTAAGGAGGCATGTTTCTGGATAAGATTCTACTGGTAGGCTATAATATTATGTTTGCAATCCGATCTTAATTGTTTCTTGTTATATTTGAAATGATTATACATGGAGTACCTTCTAAAATTTAGATAATATATGTATATTGCACAGCACTTTGAATTGTGAAGTAAAGAAATCTTTTAATTTCAGATTGATGACAAAAAAGCAGCCATTAAGGAAGCAAAGCAACTGATGAAGGATGCTAAATCCGATTACAAAAATCATAAGTCAGAAAAAACAAAAACGTAAGAGTGTGAACTGTATTTAGTCTGTGACCAATCTTGATCACATTCTAACTCTTGTTTCAAGTGAAAATCTTTTGTAATCAAAACAGTTTTCAGGTTTTTAGAAATTATTGGTTAACATTATATACAATTATATTGTATATACAACCGGGATTTCAAACTAAATTTGAAAGCCAAATTCAGTAGTGTTAAAACACACACATATATATATTTATATAATGTATCATTCTGAAGGATTGACACTGTTGTCTTTGGCTGTCGGGTTGAATTTACTCCAGAGCTGACTTAGTTCTCTCCTAATGGCTTCTCATGTATATCCTAGGGTATTGTGGATAAGACAATGAAAAGTGAGCTTCCAGTTTACGGAGGTTGGAAGATAAAAATCCCCAATTGTTTTGGATCAGTGGGTTTGAATTATTCTGTGATGCATCGGGAGACATATCATCTCCATATAAGTGAAATATATTTGTTGTATAATGTTTAACAAGAAAGAAATGAAATAACTTTATGGTGGTCTCACCAAGTCCTTGTACAGATGAAATATTTCATTTGAAAGAAGTGCATGTTGAAGGTTTATGGTAAACTTTCGTTTTTTCGGAATCCTTCGCCACACACAGGTTTGTAACCTTGTAAAGGTGGAACTAATTGTTCATTTTTGTTTAAAACCAGGACTGCTGTCATGCAATGTGTTTTGTACATTTTCTGTTGAGAGAGATGTTTGAAAGAAGAACTGATACCATAAGTAATATACAGATGTTTGATTTCTACAGGGCGCTAGACAAAAGAAAGAAGGCTGTTGAAAGATTAGAGGAACAGCTGGTTAAACTGGAAGTTCAAGCAACGGACAAGGTACGGAGAATTTCATAACAATTACTTCACTATGTTGAAAGTAAATATACTGCCATAGTATGATACTCGGGCATGTGGTTAGTGATTGTGAATAGTGTTGGTACTGAGGTCAAAGTTAACCTTTGGCAGACATCTAATAGGACGTGATCTATTTTAGTAGCACAGATCTTATGAAATTCGTTGCTTATTGAATATGAATATCACATGCACTCAAATTAATTCTTTTAATTTGTTTTTCATTCTTTATATTTTCTATGTTGTTGTTATTTCAGGAAGAGAACAAGGAGATTGCTCTTGGTACATCAAAATTGAATTACTTAGATCCAAGAATTTCAGTAGCTTGGTATGTCTATTTAGAATTAATTGTTGTTTTTATTCTTCTTGAAAGTTTATTGGGATATCAAATGAGGAAAACTCCTCCACTTTTACTTGGTATTCCTGATTAGCCTTACATTGTGTTAAATTGCACTTTCTCTTAAGAATGGGAGAATTCTCCCATGCTGCAAACAATCCAGATGTTGATTTCGATGATTAAAATTCGAATTGGAAACGGTGCAATGAAATGAAATTTTTTGAAATTCCTGTAAAAATGGTTTTTAAAAACATAATATGGGGGTATTTTGGCCTTGTGGCGATGCTCATCAACCAAAACATATGAAATGTCAGAAGAATATTACTTGTAGTTCTACCTTTCCATGTGTTACAGAATGTTATTTGTTTTAATCTTGACCTATGACATCTTTTCTAAGAGCGTAAAATCTGGTCTTGATATTTGAATGATGAGAGCGAGCGCGCTTTTTAGACACTTCATTCCTTTTTGTTTTTTAGGTGCAAAAAGTGGGAAGTACCTATAGAAAAGATCTACAATAAAACCCAAAGAGAGAAGTTCAGGTGGGCTATAGACATGGCAGAGGCAGACTACGAATTTTAACCCAGGCATTTTCTAGAATATATCATGTAATCATTTCATCAATGACAAAAATATTTTAAGTTTATTTATTTTATTTCAAGTAATAAATTGTAGTGTGATGTACTGAAGGCATTTGAATTAAGTAGAATAGTTGTATTGCTTACAAGTTTTAACATTCTATTGTGTTTGTGGAAACTAAAGTACTCTACTCATTGTATTTTAGCATGTTATAAACTTCGTTTGATGTGTAGAAAGATTTTAGTTGAATCTTTTCTTATGTTAGATAAATGTTTGCATAAATTACACATAAATTGTCATCAAATGCCATGGTTGTCTTAGTACTTTTAGAATGAATTCAAAGAATTCTACACGTCTTTGATAGAAGTATCTTATAAGTGTGATAATTATTGTTTATTCAATGTAATATAATTTTTCTGGTTATGGTACTAGTAATGAAAGCTGAGGTTTTCTAGAGTAACATGCCTGAAATTAGTGTAATGAGATAAAATTAGGGAATAACTAAGTGGGGTATGTTTTATCTTTTTATCATCATTATTGCACACAGAACATTTTGTAAACATTTTGCATTGAGGAATCTGTCACAAATTAAACAAAAAATTTAAAATACATCTTTATGTTTGTAGTTTTCAGGTACATTTTTCAATAGTCATTAATTTCATATCATTTATGTCCATTGTCTTTACATCCATTGTTTCTACATTTGACACTAAGATAATTACCTTGTAGAGAGACTTATCATTATAAAGAAAAATTGGTTCTATATGATGCTAGGTATGTTAACTTGCTCTCCTTCTGTGTGATTTGTGCCTCCTCTATATCTGTTGAGAATAAGAGCCTATGTGTACTTGTGTAATGTTAGCAGCATTTAATGATGGAGAATTGTCATAGATATTATAATTATGATTTACTTTTGACCATGGTATAATGATCATACCAGGACATTTTCAATTTAGGGAATTATGAAATGTCTCGAATTAAATCTGAAATTTATTTCTGATGTCTGTAAGATTTATTTCTGATGTTTGTGAAAACTATGTGTGGAACTCCTGTAGAGGTCATCTACCTTGATGAATAAGTAACACCACGGTTTATGTATGAATGTTACATTGTGTCATATTATCTTTACATGTGTCATTATATTGATATCCGATCACAGTCGAGATATGTCATGTACTTGATATTGTTTTATGGAATGATAAGTCGCTTTAATATTGACTGAACATTCCATACATCCTCCTCATTGAGTCCTGATTTATCAATTTCCTACCTCAGAACAGGCTTTTTGTCAGATTAAAGTTTACATCTGTTGCTTTCCATGAAATGGAATGAGGGAGAAAGAATGAGTTTGTTTTAGCCACATCTGCAGTTTAAGTTTTCATGCAGTTGTGTTTATTTACTGGTATAGTATCAGTTGTCTTGAGAATTTGTCAATCATGTAATGAAAATCTTGCGTCGTATCATATGAAATCTGGTACAGAAATTATATGCAATTTATTTTAGACGGTTGCAATTTACATCCAGGTCTCTTTGTCTTTGCTAATCATATGATTCCTTTGTTAGCCAATAGGAAACATTGAAAAGCATGATCATGATTTCACTGGTTACATTATTGTTATTATTTTATGTCAGAATTTTTACATCATTTTAATTTAGAATTGTTGCCATCTCTGTAATGAAATGTTTTACGGTATCATGAATTGTCAAGTGATATTTTATTGTGACCTTATTAAAGGATATGTTTTCATTATTTTTGTCTGATTTTTATGGAGCCAGTGTAACTTGATATATAGTGTCCCCAGTTTGAGTCCAGCTGGTGATAGTACTGTTGACTCAATAATGGTGTCGCATATTTAATCCTCCTATTTGTGGTATTACATAAATGAACCTGTAAAACACACTATAACTATTTATACTTATGGAAGCAGGATGTGACCAACCTTTTAAAACAGTGGCACAGTCTGGGAAAATAATGACCATCCTTTGAACATAGTGATACAATACGGGAATCAAACCCAGATTGTTGGTACTTCAAGCCAAGCCTGCTCGTCAGATCTGATCTTAGGTATAGTCTGTATCTGGAGACCATCAAAACAAAGATCTAGTGTCTGCACAAACAAAATCCTTCACTGCTCCCTAATGGTTGATAATAAGGTGGACATTTTTGTGTAATGTACCAACTAATCAACACCGTCTAAGACCTGGCAGCTGGTATAGACAACTCGGTCCGGATTGATACCATACTACTAGATTTTTCAAAGGCGTTTGACAAGGTGCGCCACCAGAGACTCCAATGCAAACTCCATCATTATTGTATCCAGTCCTCAGCATTGCATTGGATCAAGAGCTTCCTTTGAGATCGCACACTGAGAGTTGTAGAAAGGGAGACATTTGCTACTGCACCTGTAACATCTGGAGTCTCCGGGGAACTGTCCTAGGACCGCTACTATATTCCTGGTGTACATCAATTTTCCAAATCAAACAGGGTCAAGGACACAGCCAGACTTCACTGATTACTGCATTCTGTACCGAACAGGGAATTCATCAGACGATGCTGTCTCCCTTCCACGGGACCTTGACAACCTCCAGGAATGGGAGCATGCGTGGCAGATGCTCGTCATCCTGGATAAATGTGAGGCGATCCACATTACCGGGAGACAGAAGAGGATGAGATGCCATACTACATCCACAGCAAGGCACTAAGTACTACCGAAAGTGACAAGTACCTCGGCGTTACCATCAGCGACAACCTCTCGACGAACTCGCACATCAGCACGATATGCAGAAAGGCCAGCAACACCACAGCTTTCCTCGGACACGACTTATCATCATGCCCTAGAAACATCAAAACCACAAGTTCCACACCTTCGTGCGCCCACAGCTAGAGCTAGAATAACCATCAAGCATGTGGGACCCTCACACTCGGACTAACAAACAGAAACTAGAAGGGGGCCAACAGAGTAGCACGCTTCGTCACCGGTAATCACAATCCAACTGACGGCGTGTCTGTCATGCATGACAAACTAGGAAGCTTACAATCATATTCCGTATCTCCCCCTCTCTGGTAACCAATCAGCCAGTCACCCCCACCTACAACATCTTGGGTCCGCTACTAGAGGACACCAGCTGAGATACAGAGTTTTTTACTTCCGAACATCGGTATATAAGGAATGCTTTTCTCATCAACAATCCGACTGTGGAACACACGTGACATTGCCAGACTACATTAAGGTAGCAGATTCCCAGGAGACCTTCCAGGACCTCAGTCCCCAGTAGCCAGAAACGCTACAGTTAACCAGTTTTTAATCTAATAAAGATAGAGAATTCACCTCGACGGTTGCAGGACCGAAAATAAATTATAAATGATGAGACTTTCCCACACGGATGGGTAAACTTTTAGAAAATGCTGATATACGGCAAGTGCGGTCCTGCACTCGTTGGAAGAAGAAATAGTGATGCTGGTAACGTGTGTTTAGGCAGGGGTACGTTCATTTGCTTTTGATTTTGTGTTCCCTATATGTTCTATTGGTTATTGCTGTTAGTTGGCGTTCAGTATGACCGTTATTCAGATTAGCCAAATGGTAATAATTTCTCCATGTCTCTTTTTTTCGTCAAAAATCTACAACTACAAATGCCTCTGTGTTATCTACTAGAACTAATGTACGTGAGAGAAGGCAAGAGATGATGGCGTAATTTGCGATGCAACTTTGTCGGATTTATTTGAAAATCATGTTTGATTTGGCTGTATGACTCCGCCACAGGTACAAGTAGAATAACACCACAGGTACAAGTAGAATAACACCACAGGTACAAGTAGAATAACTAGGTATAGAAAAGTCGACAGTAATAACATCACAAAATGCTTCGATGTACTGACTGAGGAAAAATCGCACGTTTAAGGCCCTTAAACCGTTAAACAGCAAAGCTTCTGAGGGCTTTGCCCCTGGTCCATCACCAGGACTCCGCTCTAGACCAGCTGGGGACCTTAGCGGCCTCTAGCCTCAGTGACCTCGCCCCTAATCTCCAAAACCTGGATCCGCCCATGCTTGCGACAAGATTTTCCGTTAAATTGTTAATACTTAATTTTTTATTTTTGTGACCTTGACTTTTTATCTACTTGTCCATTGTGTTTGAAAGCTGATGCTTTCAAATTGTACTATCTCGGCAAGCTATTTTGTCTTCATATCAGAAAACTCTTGTCTGCTGTCTAAACACTTGCAGGGTAAACATCAAATTTTATTAAATGATGGATGTAAAGTTCTTTTGGTTGATTTTAAATAATGAATGATTGGTTAGTGTTGTACGTCGCTTTCAACAATTTTTCAGTATTATCCTGACATGGAAGGAAGAGGTAACCAACCTCTTAAACATAGTGGCGCAACCCGAGCATCTGAATGAATGGTAGGAAATGAAATATCAAATTATTTTACACTATGTTATCAGGATAGGATAAATACTTGCAAAAATATGTAATTTCTCTACATGCAAAACACTAATAGGGTCAAGTTGGACTATATTACATTTGCGTTAATACATTGTTATTCTATTGATTGATTGATTGATTTTTGTTTAACGTCACACCACGAATATTTCACTTATATGGTGACGGTATCTGCCTCATGCGGGGCATACACACTTTGACCTTTGCAACGGAAGCAGTGAGGGGTCTTTAAGGTGGCATGCATACCACGACACAGGGCCTCGGATTTTACTGTCTCCTCCGAAAGACAGGACAACGGCGGGACTCGAACCCCGGCCTCCCGATCAGGAGGCGAGTGCGATACCACTAGGCTACCGGCTTCATTGTAATTCTAAGAGTGGATATATATATATATATATATATATATATATATATATATATATATATATATATATATATATATATATATATATATATAAACTAGAACTGTCCTAACGGGACAAATACCCCTGTCGGCAAATAATTCGAGGTACTACACGTGTATATCCCTTGTGGCAAGACCTGTTTGTCGGTACCCAGTTTTGACCTCGTGACATCTACCTGGTCCTTGGCAATGACCAGGTAGAGGTCACGAGGTCAAAACTGGGTACCGTCAAACTGGTCTTGCCACAAGGAATATACATGTGTAGTATGAAGGCCCCATCTCTTGGTTCAAAAAGGTAAGGCTAAGGGTAAAGTTTTTCAAAAGTAGGTCAAGGTCACGGGGTCAAAAATGTTGGTACCGATAGACAGATCTTGCCTCAAGGAATACACGTATGGTATGTAGATCCCATCTCTTTTGGTTCAAAAGATATTGCTTAAGTTAAAGTGTTTCAAAAATACAGACGGACTAGGTGATTTCTATATACCCCCTTCCCCAACCTTCGATTGCGAAGGGGTATACTAATATCTGACTGAAAATTTGCTTTATCGATTACAATAAAACCAAGTCGTACCCCATGTCACATTCGAAATGTTTCGGACCTCTTCTCATAACAGAATTGGATATTATGTAAAATTCGAAGGGATCGCGCACAGCTGGTGAACTCCAGTAAAAATGTTTGCGGTATTTGTTCATTAATTTATGGGACAAACGGTAATTAAAATAATATAATATATTAATAAATAAACGAAGAAATGGGGGGAAAACCCCCAGATAATATAATAACAGATAAATCTATGATGATTTTCCAACGCGGATTCTCAAACCCGTCTTCGCTTCTGTTTTTTATTTTCTGATTTCTCCCGCCATTGTGCGGAATCAGCACCTCACTACATTGTTGACAGTACAGGGTCGACGATCACATGTGATCATGTCTAATTTACACGTAGACAAAGAAGCCTTCTTTAGGAGAATAAAAAGGTTTTACAACGCTTGGAATGTAAGTTTTATTAAATTAGTTGTTATATTAGATATATAATATTACGCACTTCATTTCCATTCGATCGAGTTTCCTCGGATGAACCATAGAATGAAGCCGAATGAATGGCATTTTGGTTCCTTGTTGTTCATGATGTGTTATGCATGGCTGTTTCACACCTCAAGAAAATAGAATCGACAAAATTAATATGAGAAGAGTAAAGAGATTGTATTGTACTTCGCACTTTTCATGTTTTTATACTTAAGCCAAGTTAAGGTTTAATTTAGAAAGCAATTTCTCTTGATATCATGTTTTTTAAATCTATCTACAATATGTAAATATGTAGAATAAAGTTTTCTTGTGGTTAGCTTTGTCATGGTTACATGATGTTAAAATGTCAGAGGCTTGGGGAAAGTTATTCTTATTGTAGTTTCTACTCTTTCTTCTCTTGTACTAGTACTTGAAAATCTGGGCAAGGATTTCAAGACTGCTTGTTTAAGGTTCGTGTTTAGTCATGGGGATTTTCAGTTTTTGGAGGGATTTTCAGTTTTTTTTTTCATACATTATTAGTGGGGTTTTTTTTCTTCAAATCAGGTCCATTATAAGGACCCTTCCCAGTGGAATTTTATTGATTTTTCCGAAAATTTGTCTAAATTTTTCCCAAACGTTGATAATGCAAACGGGACAAAAAATTCTCAAATGAATAGGCACAGGCACTTTTTCAAAAAAATTGTTAAAACACTGATTACATGAAATTGTGCAACACTGTATTGGTATCCATACTTTCAGTTTCTAAGCTGAGAAATAAGCATAGAAACCAATAACAGTATATGTTTCACAGGTAACTACCTGTTCCCAGGATACACAGACTGGTACCCACAGGGTTCTCGCTATTTTTTAAGTAGCTGAGAATTTTAGGAAAAATAGGAAGGGAATTAAGGTGCAATGTGGCATGAGTCTTCTGAGGGTCCATTCCCATCCCCCCTTCCCTGCCCTCCATATATGAACTCGACCATGTTTGGGCCCTGCGACATTTTTATTCTCCACCATCCATTAACTTCAAAGTGTGGGAGAGAGAAAGGACAGAGCTTGGACATAACCCACTTATCCTAATGGATTCATACTCTTATCCTTGTTAGATTAGATAGATCTTATTCATTTGTTTATGTTAGTATACTTGTATATCAGTGAACAAAAACCTTTGAAAGAGATACTGAACAATCCCCTACCCCAGGGGCCAGACAAAAGTTTAAACTCAGGAGCACAATTTCAAGTTATACTGTAGACCCTTTCATATAACACCACCAACTTCATTGTTAAGGTTAACAGGGTATATACTTTTTACTGATAAAGAGAAGAAACACAGATAAGATTTTTGTCACCCCATCTATTTTCTCCTACCCCTAGTTTGAAACCTAGGTGCATGACTTCAAGTCCAACCTTTTATATGTGATCTTGAAATCATCTGCATCTGTGTTGAATAAGGAGAAGAAGCCCTGATAAGATTTTTTTACCCAGCCTATTGTGTACTACCCGAGGGACCAAACCTCAGTTTAAAACCCTGGTGCACAACTTCAGGTCGAAGCCTGCAAAACTCCACCAAATATTTGTATCTGTTATGATCAAGGAGAAGAGCTGACAAAATTATGGGGATGAACTACAGCACCATAGCATAATACACCCATATTCTGATTTAAAGCCTTATAAAGGATTACACCTGTATTTGATATTTTTGAAAATTTTATGTGAATGTATTAAAATGTGCAACAATTCCCCAGTATTTCAACACCCCTTACCAACTGGAGATAATTGAGAAGTCAGTGTCTTGTGGATAATATTTTTGTAGGAATCCAGTGGTGGTGATCATTTAGGACAGATTGATGCCTTGGTGGCTGCCGTAGGTGTTGATGAAGAGGTGGTGTACTCCAAATCAACAGCATTACAGGTGAGTGCTAATCTAAAAGAGAATTTACAGTATACACACAATAAGTGTTACAGTGAATTAAATGCTGCTTACGCATGTGTATTGTGAGAACTTTTAAGTATTATAGAGATATATAACTCAAAATCAAACTTGTAATGAGATTTTAATGTGATTTTGTCTGAAGAGGTTTTTATTGAAAGGAATTTTGCTGCTCATAAAGATCTTTAATATTCTATCACGAAGCAGTGATAAAACTTTCGTCATTTGGTCTGATTTTAAAGTTCAATGCTCCCAACATATTGACAGTTGGTATATTGGATAAATCATCTATGTTATTTATTTCAGACATGGTTATTTGGATATGAATTGACTGATACTGTCATTGTCTTGTGTGAAAATAGTATCAACATATTAGCCAGCAAGAAGAAAATTGAGTTTCTTAAACAGCTTGAATCCACAAAGGAAAATGATCAGGGTGTTCCTTCCATAAAGTTACTCACAAGGGACAAGGTATGGTTTTGTTGTTAGTCGTTATGTCTAGTGGATCTTGTATTGATGGTACATGTGTATGAAGTGTTTATTAGAGTAAATCAGCAATGTAGAATTAGAATACAAAATTCCATGATTTATATTGACATCTTGGTGTAATTGAACCCACATGAGCTCTTTTGACGTGTAGGAAAGTTGGGTTGCTAGTGTCACTTTTAAGTTTAAGTAATAGAAAAACTTAATTCATTTCCTCAGATATAAATTTTGTATACTTATTTATATTTAATTACTTTAAGCATTAACAACTATGTATTTCAAAAATACGCCAAATCACATCACTTTCATCCTCTGACACCTCTGAATCTTTATCATCTAGCTCTTTTCATAGTCTCTCCTTTCATGTATCCTTGTCACTATCTAGCTCTTTCTCTCTATTACTATTACTATTTTGCAGGTCCAGCTCACATATCTCCTGGACATATTCGCCTTCATTCTGTTTCTTATTACTGTCATTCTGCCTCTTATGAACCCGGGACTAAAATTAGTGGTTGTCCGAGATGACCACTTGAAAAGTCCAACAAAACAAACCTTGGTTTATCGCTATTAGAGATATGCTAAAGTAAATATTTGAATATTACTACAATAATGCTAAAATATTTCAAACTACTGAAAAATCAATAGTTTTGTTTCCGAGTCCGTGTCGGCATCCGCGAACTAGTTTTAGTATGGGCTCTCTGCAACGTTAAACACTCGACAGACAGAGATGATGTAAGAACATTGATTAAAAAAAAAGAGAGAAGCACTCAAACGACTCAAAATGTGATTGTACAATTAGTGAAACAGCAATAAATGTTTACTTACGTTCAAGAATTTTAGTCGCCACTCGGGCGATCAAGTGGGAGGATATCAGGGGCCCGGAAGTAAAAGTGGTCGTCCCGGGCGATTGCTAATTTTAGTCCCTGAATAATATTCCTTTTCATTTATCATGTGTCAATGAATGTATTCTGTATCAATGTATGTACTCTGTTTTATATCTAGGGAGATAAAGACAAGGGGAATTTCAAGAAATTAGTGGAGGCTATTAAAGGAAGTAAGAATGTAAGTAACAATTTATGACCATTGTAGAGAATTAATAAATGTTTTTAAAAAGTTACACGATGTGAAGATAGAAACATCATTTTCATGATAATTTAAGTTTGCATGTTTTCATAACAGTTTGTTTTTTAACATACAGGTTTTATTAAACTATTGTCAGAAGAGCAAAAATTAAACACCTGCTCGTTTTTGTGGGTTTCTATTAGTACAACACCGTTTAAATTTCATTTTCAGGGAAAAACGATTGGAGAATTTCCAAAAGACAAATTTCCAGGGGAGTTCATGGATAGCTGGCGATCTGCATTATCTGGGGAAGGTTTTACGAAGGTCCGTCCTCAAATTATCTTTGATAATGAAGAGGGAATTCTTATAAATCAGTACTGTACCAATTTCTTTAGAATCTGAACTATAAGATATAGACAGAGTTAGTATATACAATTAACATCAAAATGAATGTCAGTGACCTTATTGTGACCTCAGTGCATCCTTTTCTTGCATGTAGTACTACTAAAGTATTAGAAGTCTGTTTCTTCAACTGGGAAACTTCATTTCAAGCACATGTATTTGATGATCATTGCAGATTGATTTGAGTGCTTCCATGGCCATTGTCATGTCGGCAAAGGAAGAATCTGAAATCAAAACTATGCAGAAAGCTTCCTCTGTCACCTGCGATGTCTTTACAAAATACCTTCGAGAGCAGATCATGGAAATTATTGATGCTGAGAAGGTAAGGCACTTGTCTGTCTCGAATTGAAACCCACCATATTGGCACAGAATTAAGATAATACACCAGTTTCAGCAGAGAATTTTTACCTTTATTCTGAGAGAAATTTTAATTGCCATTCCTGACAGAAATATTGAATACCTTTTCATGCAGAACTTTGAAGGAACGGCTTTCAATTTAAGGTTTTTCATGTTTATCATAATCGTCTATACTTGGGAAAATTATTTTGCAGAAAGTGAAGCACTCCAAACTTGCAGATGGTGTAGAACAAGCGCTTCAGAATAAAAAATACGTGTCTGGAGTGGATTCCTCCCAGCTTGATATGTGCTACCCAGCTATTATACAGAGTGGAGGCAGATACAGTCTCAAATTCAGCACTGTCAGGTCAGCTGTCCTTATTAGAAACTTTCCAGTGAGAATGTATTAGATTGAATTTGACTAGAGATGAATCTTCGAAAATTATAAGGCTGGTGTGGCCTAGTGGATAAGGTGCTTGGCTCTTGATCGAGAGGTCCCAGGTGTTCCGTCTTTCGGATGAGACAGTTAAACCTGAGGTCACGGTAGGTGTGGCACATTAAAGATTCCTCACTGCTTCGGCTGTGTCTGTTGCATAGGTCTAAATTTGTATGCAGTGCATTAGGCAGATGCCGTCACCATATATGTGAAATAATCGTGGAGTGACGTAAAACAATCGAAAATTATATATACATACATACATATATATATGCGGCAGATGATGAATCACCAAAAATCTGAAGGGAGAGCCAGAATCCATGACTTCAGATCAACAGATTGATTTACAAGGCTTCCACTTTGAACATTAATAAAACCTCAATATACTTAAGTGAGGACTTTAGAAATGATGTTAATTTAAGGAAAAATGTGTGTTTTCTGTTAGATAGTGAAACTATGTAGCATATATGGAATTAGAATGTACAGTCGAACTTCGGTAACTCGAAGTGCTAGGGACCTACGAAATCACTTCGAGTTTTGGTGGGTTTGAGTTATTGAAGTTGCGGAAATCTGCCGGAAATTAGAAGCGGAGAGATCAAACTTTATAACCTTAGTACGTTTTGTACTACAGTAATCCTAAAAATAACAAAAAGGCAATGTAATAATCTCAATTTATTTAATTCAAATGTTTATCATGTCAGATATCATCGAAGTATTTAATAAACCATGAAATGACCGCAGTTGAAATTAAAATAAATTATCTATAGATAATGATGATGATACCCAGATTCTTTAAATACTAATGTGGATGAAACGTGCAATATGCAATTCCATACACAACAACAAGCTTGGATGCACACAGCTGTGTAATATGAATCGCTGTGTAAACAAGCCAATTGCTTTCTATCTTGTTATTTGCTTCTAGCTTCTGATGGTAAAATGGTTTGAGTTTTCAAAGGTGAAATTAAGTGCAAATTTGTCATTTGGACTTAAAAATTACTTCCAAGTTTTCGAGGGTATTCAAGTTTCAGAAATTCAGGTTTTGAGAAGGCAAAAAACATTAAAATATTCAATATGTTCTTGGGACTGTAGGACGACTTCAAGTTTCTGGGGTTTTCGACATTCAAATTTTCGCAGTTCGACTGTATTCATGTGGATATCAGTGTAGTGGACCAAATGTTCAATTTAGCAAATGATGTCTCCAGCGATGCTTTACGACTGAAACTGTAATGGTACCATTTATTTGTAGAGCAAACAAATCACACAACTGACTTAGCGGGAAGTATCATTTGATCCTCTCTATTTTTATCATGTGCTTAAGTAATGAGAGTTATACTGAAATGAGTTCTGGATTATGTGGACATGATTTGTGTTTTATTGTCTTACAGTGATGACAATAATCTGGACTTTGGAACCATTATCTGTGCTATGGGTGTGAGGTATAAGTCTTACTGCTCCAATATAGTGAGGACGTTAATGGTCGACCCTACAGAAAAGATGCAGAAAGACTACGAATTCCTCCTCAAAGTAGAAGAGGAAATACTCAATAAATTGCAAGATGGTAAACACTGTTTATTCACATGGTGGCTTCATATTTATTGAACTGGAAAAGTTTGATGCTTCTGGCCATCTGATATCACCTCTGGTTTCCATGGGTCCTTTAATGTCCTTTGTGGTTTCCATTGGTCCTTGAATGACCATTGTGATAGCTTGTAGTGAGTGTCACACTCACTTTTCTGTTTCTCATTACTGGGTAAAACCTTAATTTATACAAGTAATGTGTAGAATTGTACTTTAGTGTATGTGTAAACTTACTCAGGACTCAAATTGTTCATTGCAGTTTTAGAATTTTGCTTGAAATGTGACTTGAACTATATGCCAATTTTGAATATCAGCACTTTTAGTAATCATGTTTACAATGAGTTTATAGAGATGTAAGCATTTTGGACACATTGTTTTGGCCCCAACTGAGCCCTAACTACCTTTTGGGTTTTTTTCAGGTACAAAGCTCAGTGCAGTGTATGATCATGCGGTGGATATTGTTAAGAAAGAAAATCCAGAGCTGGAAAGCAAGATGACTAAAACTTTGGGATTCGGCATGGGTATTGAATTTAGAGAAGGGTCTCTTCTTGTATCTAGCAAGTCCAATATAAAAG
Organism: Pteria penguin; assembly: GCA_035048485.1. Classification (NCBI taxonomy): domain Eukaryota; kingdom Metazoa; phylum Mollusca; class Bivalvia; order Pterioida; family Pteriidae; genus Pteria; species Pteria penguin. The sequence goes on from CM068582.1 coordinate 3,961,769, forward strand.
CCAGAAAAGGTAGGGTTCCAACAAAGTGCTGTATATCTAGCAAGTCAGTATGAAAGCCAGAAAAGGTAGGGTTCCAACAAAGCACTGTATATCTAGCAAGTCCAATATAAAAGCCAGAAAAGGTAGGGTTCCAACAAAGTGCTGTATATCTAGCAAGTCCAATTTAAAAGCCAGAAAAGTTAGGGTTCCAACAAAGTGCTGTATATCTAGCAAGTCCAATATAAAAGCCAGAAAAGGTAGGGTGCCAACAAAGCGCTGTATATCTAGCAAGTCAGTATGAAAGCCAGAAAAGGTAGGGTTCCAACAAAGCACTGTATATCTAGCAAGTCCAATATAAAAGCCAGAAAAGGTAGGGTTCCAACAAAGTGCTGTATATCTAGCAAGTCCAATATAAAAGCCAGAAAAGGTAGGGTGCCAACAAAGTGCTGTATATCTAGCAAGTCAATATGAAAGCCAGAAAAGGTAGGGTTCCAACAAAGCACTGTATATCTAGCAAGTCCAATATAAAAGCCAGAAAAGGTAGGGTTCCAACAAAGTGTTGTATATCTAGCAAGTCCAATTTAAAAGCCAGAAAAATTAGGGTTCCAACAAAGTGCTGTATATCTAGCAAGTCCAATATAAAAGCCAGAAAAGGTAGGGTTCCCACAAGCGCTGTATATCTATTGGCTATATAATTGGCTATATAATTCCTCTGGCCGACCTGTTTGATCAACCAATCATAGTAGACCCTCAAGATCTTAGTAGTCAAAAGCTATGACTCTTTTGCCTTGATGCAGGGCAGTCATACTACATTCCAGTATTGTAGTAAGTTTAAAAGATGCAGGTACTGTAAATCGGGTTTTATTCCTGAGTGTTTTATTATCACAAGATTCGCGAGAAGGATTGTCTTGCGAAAATAAAAAGCCGCGAACATGTCCAGTTTGACTATCATTCTCTAAACAGAGTTGTTTGTTTAACGATTTCTATTGTGAGACTCGGACAGGTAAGTAGTAGCGATATCGATCGTTGGCAAATCAATCACGCATCAAAACAAAACATGTAAACGATATGATTTAACAGTTAAACGAACTCTACAACAACGTTAAGATTGAAATGTTTGTCGGTAATTAGTATTCATAGTAGGTGTATACTAACCTTTTTTGTGCATGGTCCTTTTATCGCAAATATAAAACACTGCGAACAGGTCTAAGGGATCTAATTCGCGAAATGAAATTGTCATGAATAAAAGAGGGTTTACAGTAATTACATTTTGAAATGGATTTATAATTAATTACTGATAATTTCAGTTATGTGCATACACATTAAACAAAGAACATTAGATACACAGGTTGATAATTTCTAAGAAAAGATATATATGTCCCTGATCGTATTTACTCGAAAATAAAACACACTTTTTTCGCCAATTTGACCCCTCATTTTCTCACTGCGTATTATACATAGGGTTAGAAATCTGGAACTTTTTTTCCATTCCTTCAAGCTGCAGTGGCGGAGTTAGAGGGGTGCATGTGTCCGTTAAAGTATCTAAAGCCGTCAATCAAACCCACAAGTCGTGAAATATATATATTGTTTGTATACTGTCTGCTTCCCGTAGTAAGTGCCCAAGGCGATAACAGGAGTAATGTCTACAGTTTGCCAATCACTGAATACAATAGAATGCTTGCGCTGTGTAATTTAGCAATGGTTTCTGATTAGCAGATTGTATGGGTGACTTATCCTTAATTGGTTAATCGATAGTTACGCAACAGGTGAAACTACTTGACCGTAACGGCACGAGCATCGACAAACGGATAACACTCATTCATTCATTCTTTATATATTTTTTCTTCACAAACATTTGCGATCTCCGTGTAAAGTTCACATAGTATAGTAGAAATGCACGTTCATTCTAACGAGAGAGAGAGAGAGAAAAAAATGAAGAGATCGTTTGGGACGAGGTTACTAGTTAAGATATTTGAAGTCTATGTGAGTTTGATTGTAAATGAAATGAAAGAGAGAAAAGCATTGATATCACACGATGAATAATGCTGGTCGTTCTGTGCTGCTTTTGATAATAGTTCCAGGAATTATTTAACACACGTCAGAACATGCATGCATAGTATATAGACATGTACATTAAATGAAAATAAACCGAGATCATTTTGTTATATGCTCATTTAAACTATCACATAGGTACACGTAAGTGACCATATGAATGGGTCATTATGACAACCTCTACATAAAGGACACCTCTTTATAACGGACAAAATCATAACTTCCGAAAGCTGTCCATTATAGACAGGTTTTACTGTAATTGCCAAATGGCGTAGGAACAGATAGTATTTTAATTATTTTTACAGCAAAAAAATGGATCACACTTTCAGTTCTTTTTAAAATATAACAATAAAAACAATAATCTACACTGATAATGGGAGTCACTTTACTCCTAATATACTTGCATTTTCTTGTCTCAATTAAAGTCTTCACTGTATACTACATCTATTGAAAAGCGTGTTGACAAATCTTTAAACGTATATGTATTTTTGTGTTTCAGGTATGACTTTCAACATCAATGTAGGATTTGCTGATCTACAAGATTCTGGCAAAAAATATGCCTTATTTTTAGGGGACACAGTTCTTGTTAAAGAGGTAAATTTTTTTTTTTTTTTTTTTTTTTTTTTTTTTTTTGGTACCCAGACAAACATAGTTTTGGAGGGGCTGAGGTTGGGCTGCCCCAGAATCTCCCCCTGACAGAGATATGCCTTTCTATCTTATAATTCGGCAAAACATTCTTTTTTAAATATCAATAATAATTAATATACCCATAATGATAACTTTGAAATTTTTATAATTGACATAAATTATGGTTATAATATGTATATATATGATATATATGATACATGTACAACTAAATGGTATATTGTTGACGTTAAAGAGGTAAATTAATTCTAAAATTTAGATGAGATAGAGTAGTATTTGGGACCATAATTAGAAATTATATCCTCAGTACACCAAAGTTGGGTGTTCAAGGTGGGATGGGGTGTGGGGTTGTTACATCTACATGTATATGGGGATCATCCATTTGAAATTCTGGCAGTGGGTATAAGTACTCCTGGTTTATATATAAGTTTTTAAGTGACACTCTGACTTCTTATTTAAGGTACTGTCAGGAAAAGTGCAGACTTGAAGAAGTGGGTAAATGATTGGTTTAGTGTGGAAATAATCTGGATTGTTGAAAGGGGATATCTTTATAAATTTTTCAGCCCCTGGATCAGTAGATTGGCAGCATATTGTTTTTGTCCTGTCTGTCTGTTTATTTGTTTGTCTATCTGTTGTCAACTTTAACCTTCATCATATCTTTTGAACCATTTGTTATGTATACTCCACTAATAAGGCCATTTCAAATTACACCATGGTCAGTGACCTTGACCACGACTTTTATGCTAAACTCTTTTTTCTGCCAGGAGCATAATGTTCACAAACACATCTTGTTTTCTGTTATTGTTATTATTGTTGTGTTTGTTTATTTGATAAAAGCATTTCCCAGAAAAAATATCAAAATACATATTTTTCCATAATTGGGAATTCCCACATAGCGTAACAATATAGCAGTATGAAACTTAAAATAACCTAAAATAACTTTATAATTTCTACCTTTAAGTATGGTTTTTTAGCTTGCTTTATTTTTGTGCAAATCTGTACGGGGCAAAAGGAGTCTACAAGAGGGAATATGATTCTAAAAAACATTGATTTAGTGGATTTTCTTGATTCCAGTGTAAATGTACGCAGGTGTCTCTTTCAGAGGTTGATTATCCCATGTTTCCAGGTTGTGATATGACTGAAGATTTGTATCATAAAACCTGATAAACTGAGAAAGGGTAGGAAAGTAACGCAAAACCCAATAAACTGAGAAACTGTAAGAAAGTAACGTTAAACACAGAAAGGGTATGAAAGTAACGTAAAACCCAATAAACTGAGAAAGGGTAGGAAAAGAATGCAAAACCCAATAAACAAAGAAAGGGTAGGAAAGTAACGTAAAACCCAATGAACTGAGAAAGGGTAGGAAAAGAATGCAAAACCCAATAAACAAAGAAAGGGTAGGAAAGTAACGTAAAACCCAATAAACTGAGAAAGGGTAGGAAAGTAACGTAAAACCCAATAAACTGAGAAAGGGTAGGAAAGTAATGTAAAACCCAATAAAATGAGAAAGGGTAGGAAAAACAAATTTCCAACATCCTTTGCATCTGGACATTATCAGATTTATATTAAGATTTCCCAGCATCTTTTCAGTCTTGATATAATCATTTTTTGTAGGGTGCACCTGCTGCTCTGCTGACAACTTTAAAGAAACGTGCTAAACATGCATGTGTTTTCCTGAAAGATGAGGATGAAGAAGAAGAGGAAGAAGAAAAAGAGGAAGAGACAGTGCTTCAAGGTCGTGGCAAAAGAAATGCTGTTATGCTGAGTCGAACAAGGGTAAACCACAGCTTTATATCATATCTTTTTGACTATTTTTGCTAGGTGTTAATGCTACGAATTTGATATGAGAAATTAGTATCAAAATATAGAAAGAATAAAACTTTTTAGAATGATTGAGATGCTGGATATGAATATTTTTTGTTTTTAACATTTGTCTGGAAAAGCTTCATATTTGAATGAAATGATAGTGAAAATTTAACAGACCAGTTCAGTTTTTGCAAGGCATTAGTATATATATGGTAAGTATCACAAACAATGCTTTACTGTAGTGTGTATTGTAACAAATTGAAAATATTATTGAGAGGTTAGTTAACATAAACCTTATTTGACACGAGAAGATTAAATTGGATAGAAGAGCAGGGAGATCACAAATGTTATTTTAGTTGGGTTGAAATGCCTTTCTCTGCTGCAGACTGAAATGACATCAGAAGAGAAGAGACAACAGCATCAGAAGGAATTGGCCGACAAAATGAATGAAGAAGCTAAAGAGCGTCTCAAAGGTCTCAAGTCTGGTACAGAAGATAAGAAGTAAGAAACATTCTATTGCAGTCTGTTTGTAACTTTTCATAAGGTAGATTTTGATAGTGTTGGTCTTGCTTGTTCTGTAATTTTCAGTTCAAAGTTTTCCAGTAAAAATTTGGTTGTTTCCTTGTCCTGAAACTTGCACATTTCTCAAAATCACTGTTTCCGATAAATTGCCATGATGTACCACAACAAATACTGAAATGTCCTTCATTTTAATTTTAGAGTGAGAAAATCCAATGTGTCATACAAATCTTTGTCTCAACTACCAAATGAATCTGAAGTCAAGAATTTACAGCTGTATGTAGGTAAGTATAATGTAGTAATATTTCTAATAGGTTCAGCAAACTTAGCAACAAAGATAGACATGACATCATAATGTAATGTTCTCTTTAACTGAAGTTAGATATGTATTGACATCATGTAACATACTGTATTATTGCCGTAGCAATAAGAGTTTGTAATGGCATCTTGAAATGTATTACAGTACTATGGGGACAAAAGTATATGATTATAATATGTAATGTCTCTAGGAAAACCAATTTGAGGGCCATGTGGCCTCTTTGCTTCAGAATGATGCAGAAAATTGTTATGGAATTCCCTGAAACAGTTCCCTGAACAGTTCATGCTTGCTCAAAGATTCAAAATTTAATCTCTTCAGTTATTTCTTAATATAAATTACAATACATGTATTCATTTTGTACAATTTAATAGAATTTTGCTTTTAAGAAAGTGGTTCAGGGACTGCCATTGTACCTTACTTTTGAATATTAGGTACCGATCTCACAATCAGGAAACCTGTGGCAACTGGGTGATTTTTAAATTCTTTCTCAGGGTGTGTTAGAAAAGGAGTGGGAAAGGTAGAATACAACAAGTAGTAAGTCGTAGCTGACACTTTGACTAAAGCTTGGTTTCGTTTCTTACAGTATAACATAACTGGACAACATATTGTTTCCTTTTCAGATAGAAAATATGAAACTATTATTCTACCAATATTTGGAGTCCCAACTCCATTCCATATTGCAACAATAAAGGTAAACTATAGTCTGTATATTCTTAGAATATACTGCCATGTATATATTATGTATTTTATTATATCCATGAATGAAATGGTATTTTTGATGCATGCTTTATTACATCTGTGAATGGATTGGTGTTTGTGATGTTTCCTTAACCTTCATGAGAGTACCCAGTCATCAATAAAGTGTGTATGCATACTGTAGTGGAGGTGATATATCTCAGCAAAGTGCTGGGCTTGTGACCAAATAGTCGCAGGCCTGAGTCCCACTGGTGGTTCATCATTGTCATGTCTGTGTGGCATATGGGATCAGGTGCTCAGCACGTGACCAAAAGATCTGTTTTTCAGCTCCCACTTTGTGCACAGTGGTGTCATTCCTGTCTTTCAGATGAGACATTAATAACTGAGGTCCTGCGGCATGCAAAAGATCCTTTAACGCTTTGTATGTATTCATATAGCAAAGGTGTAAATTTCTTTGCAATGAATGAGACAGATGCCCTCAACATATAAGTTGAATGATACTGATAATTATTGATATAATGAACAAATTTGATATGATAAAATGAATTGAAAACAAAACAGATTTAACTGCAATCAAATTTTAGCACAAATTGTTGATATAAGAGCTTTACAATGTAGGATTGTTGCATGAATTAACATATACTTATCTGTCTTCCTGCATACATTAAAGCATGTTACTATTGTAATTTTCATTTCATGCCTTTCTGTGTGTGCTTTATCAGTATAGATTTTATTGACGTCGTATTTACTTACAGAATATCAGTCAGTCTGTGGAGGGGGATTACACCTATCTGCGTATCAACTTCTTCCATCCGGGGTCAGCCCTAGGCAGAAATGAAGGATCAAACTTTCAACAGCAAGATGCAACATTTCTGAAAGAGATGTAGGTCCCTTTTTCAACATAGAGTAAACGAGTATTGGGTGAATAATTTTCATGTAAATACAAGGCAGATCTGTCAGATTGTATAGTATGACTCAGTTACATATGTATAATTCCATTTTTATATAATTTCCAGAAGATCTATTGAGATTTGTCTTCACATTTAGAACATCTTTTGTCATTCGCAAGTGTTGTTTATTTCTGGAATTGCTTAAGAGAGGGAGGGAGTTAGATCATAATTAGTGGTAATATTAAAACTTGTTGGTTTTGAATGATAAAAGAATTGAGGTATATGCATAGGAAAGATATTATTAGAATTTGAAGTGAATGCCTTGGGCTAATGTGCATTTTACACTTTTTAAGTGAATTGATAAACACAATTTTACCACAAAATGAATTTGTTCATTCACATACACAAGCTAGGAAATTGAAGAAAACTTTAGGTCGTCAAGTAAGCCATTTTGTAAGAAATCTGGATGAGCTGAATAACATTTACTGGAATTTGAGGTAGCCCAGTAAAAGTCAAGTTGTCTTTTACAATCAGACAATTGTTAATTTCTAGTGATTTTTCATTTGCTAATGATATTTGACAGACAAACAGATTCACCTGATATGAAAAATGTTTTATTGGCTAATGATATCATAGGTATTCATGACCAGCAATTATCTTAATATGTAATCTCTTTATGTAACAGCACATACCGTAGTTCCAACACCAAAGAACCAGGTGAAATCTCAGCACCATCATCCAATCTGAATACAGCATTTCGACTCATCAAGGAAGTGCAGAAGAAATTCAAAACAAGAGAAGCGGAAGAAAGGGAAAAGGAGGTAAGATAGATCACTATCACACTGTGACTAAAGATTGAGTCTGGTATTACATTTGTCTTTAGATTTTACTTTGTCAGTTTTGTACAAAGACGTATTATACAATTTTACAAACAAAAACAGAACTTAGAATCAAATTGAAATATTTTTTGAAATTTTACCTCTGTGTCAAAGTTTTCTTAGTTAGCTAGATTGGTTTTAACATACTGAGATATCCTAACACAATAGTAAATGTAGCAATATAGTATGACTACTAAATTTTGTTATTTGACCTTTTGAAATAGTCTATAGATAGTTTTTGTCACTAGGCCATTTTCGTAATTTACATGGTCTGATAAGCGTAAAGCCTGACAAATAAGCATTGGCAGGAGGCATGAAGTTTTGATGGTATTTCAATTTCCTTGCATTCTACCCACTCTAAATTTGGAAAGTATGGATAATTCTCAAAAGGGAAAATGCCTATTGATTTATGGGTCTATACCATGCTTTCTTTACAAACATCATTATGATGTATTGGTTCCTAATAGAAAATGCCTATCAATAATGGGGTAAAGAATAGGCCAAAAAATCAAGGTCACCACTAGTAAAAATATATCGTAATTATTGGTTTGCATAATGATGATAAATCAAGTACCATGTCTCTTATACAAATCATATTTGGATGTATTGAATGTTATCAAAGTGGAGGATGCCTTCATTAGGTCAGAAATTAGAGACAAAATTGTCACCACACAGGGCATATGATTTACAGACATTCTCTGTTTCTAAGCTTTTTCATTTCATCACTATTGCCTTTAATGGGATGTCTCAATAGAATGATTCCAATTTCTGAAGACATCATAGATGTGTATGGCTTATGACGAGGGATAAGGTTGATATTAACTAGGTGTGTAATATTATGAAATAGAAGTATTTTGCCTCATGTATTTTGATGTCGTGATCCTGAACTATTTTTTTTAAAGGGCATCGTAAAACAAGATACATTGGTAATCAATCCCAACCGAGGTAATCCCAAACTGAAGGATCTGTACATTAGGCCAAATATCGTCTCCAAACGCATATCGGGAACTCTGGAAGCCCATGTTAATGGTAGGTCAACTATGACGGAGCCGATTGATCCAAACAAAGGGAGGGGCAGGCTTTGTGTAGTGGTTAAGCGCTTGGCTTGCGGTGCCAATGATCCGGGTTCGATTCCCGGATTGTGCCTCTATGTTTAAGAGGTTGGTTACCTCCTGTTTCCAAGTCGCGACATAATTGAAAAATAGTTGAAAGCAACGTAAAACACCAATCAACCAAACAAAGGGCATAGTGACTTTTACAAGAATTTTAAAAAGCTTTTATGTTAAATTAATATTGTAAGTTTAGCTCAGGTAATTATTATATTTGTGTGATGCAAATTAAATCTATCAGAAATTCTGTATGTTGGAATCTATATAATTCCCGTGCATGTGAAGCATCACTGCACTTACATGTTGTTAGTCACACCTAGCATCTGACATGGCATGGAGCACATACTGTGGTACACTACACTCTGGTTTCTTATTTTTCAGGTTTCCGCTTCACATCAGTCAGAGGTGACAAAGTGGATATTCTATATAACAACATCAAGAATGCGTTTTTCCAGCCATGTGATGGAGAGATGATAATTTCATTACATTTTCATCTGAAGGTATAGTTGCAGTGTATAGTATATAATGCTATTACTCGCTCTTTGATCCATACATTATTTTCATCTGAAGGTATAATTGCTGTGTATAGTATATATTGCTATTTTCTCTACCTCAGTTCCATACATTATTTTCACCTGAAAGTGTAATTGCAGTGTACAGTACATGTATATAATACTATTTACTATTCCTCTGGTCCATACATTATTGGTCACCTTCGACGGATTTCAGATTAGTCTCTCCCATAATGTATATCAAGTCTGGGTTTGAATTCCAGTCCAGGCAAATTTAGAAGTCTGCCTTTGTTCGTGCTTTCCTTCACCATTAAAATCTGGCTTCCATCATACAGTTGAAGACAATTGCATTTTGGAGGATTTTCCATTGTTATCTTTAAAGCCGTAGTGGTATGTTTTCTATATATAACAAAAAATTAAATGACCACAACAACATATTACTTGTGCATATAATAAAAATCACTCGTACTATATCTACATTTAATTTTCAGCATGCAATTTTATTTGGAAAGAAGAAGCACATTGATGTACAGTTCTACACAGAAGTCGGTGAGATCACAACAGATTTGGGAAAACATCAACACATGCACGACAGAGATGATCTCCATGCTGAGCAGGTATAGTTACTGTTGTAGTGAATCAGTGAGCTTATTTGTCACAGTCAGTCACACTTGAAGGTCACAGTGACTACAAAAATATTGATAGGAATTTCCATGTAAAGTAGCAGTGGACCATTTTGCTGCCCTGGGAGATACTTATCCCAGCGTGATTTAGCACAAATAACAAGGTCTACCAATGAATACTCTATATATAGGCTGATGGTTTTTCTTTAGGCGATTTATTTTCCACTACCATTAGATGCCATAATTAAGTTGAAAGTGTCCTGTTGGGTCTTTAAACAATTTGGTATTCATCATGACTTGGTCTCTGCCTTTTCTTATTTTGACTGCATGTCATTTTTAACTACGATTTGATATACATTGTACAAATGTGTTTGATTTTTAAAAGATGCAATTTCAACTTTTGATCTTTGTCCTATTTATGGCTATTTATTGTGTTAATGAAACTTTTGGTGCTTTTGATGGTTGGAAATTAATTTAGATTTAGGTTATAAACATCAGTCATAATTAGTGTAGATGGTTTTTCAATGGATGTTTTATGTTATAAATGCATTCCTGCAGTCTTTTACATTGTATTTTGCATGGAAACCACCTTTATGTTGCTTTATGAACATCAGTAACACAGAGTATAGAATCTTCCCGTGATATTTCTTTGTAGGCTGAGAGAGAATTAAGACAGAAACTCAAATCAGCATTCAAAAGTTTTTGTGAGAAAGTGGAATCTATAACAAAACAAGAGATAGAATTTGACTCTCCATTTAGAGAATTGGGTTTCCAAGGAGCCCCATTCAGGAGCACTGTTTTACTACAGCCTACCAGTGGCTGTTTAGTTTCCCTGACTGAATGGGTAAGTATGTTTATTCCAGTGTTGAATTATCAGACCTGCTTCAGGATTTTTTCCTTCGTTGAGAATGGTAGTGCCATGAGGGGCAAGAGGCAAACTTGATGTAAGTGGTTAAGCGTTGACTTAGGATGCAGATGATCCAGGTTCGATTCCCAGATTGTACCACTATGTTTAAAGAGTGGTTACTTCCAGCTACCATGCTATTATATGACTGAAAGATCACTGAAAGATACATCAGGCACTAATCTTCCAAGCATCAAGAGTATTTCTGTTTCACAAACACATCTACGTACGTAAAGTGTCCTAGATTATAGATAATGAACACAGAGAAGTGTTATATATATGTCAGTTGACAGGTACAGTTAACTAGTGAAAACTGATCAGTGCTGACAGGTGCAGTGAACTAGTGAAAACTGATCAGTGCTGACAGGTGCAGTAAACCAGTGAAAACTGATCAGTACTGACAGGGGCCGTAAACCAGTGAAAACTGATCAGTGTTGGCAGGTGCCGTAAACTAGTGAAAACTGATCAGTGCTGACAGGTGCAGTGAACTAGTGAAAACTGATCAGTGCTGACAAGTGCCGTAAACCAGTGAAAACTGATCAGTACTGACAGGGGCCGTAAACCAGTGAAAACTGATCAGTGTTGGCAGGGGCCGTAAACCAGTGAAAACTGATCAGTGTTGGCAGGTGCAGTAAACTAGTGAAAACTGATCAGTGCTGACAGGTGCAATAAACCAGTGAAAACTGATCAGTACTGACAGGGGCCGTAAACTAGTGAAAACTGATCAGTGCTGACAGGTGCCGTAAACTAGTGAAAACTGATCAAGGCCAGGGGTCAGCACCATAAACTGAGAAAATACTTAAGTCATCATTTCATATGCTTCTGTTCAACAATGAATTAATAACTGGGATTTAGATTTTTGTGAGTTTTATTCTATCCATTTATAGAATTAAATCATCCTGCATAATAATTTATTTGAACGTTTGATTATGGAATAAATTAAAATGAAATTGACTTAAGTATTTTCTCAGTTTATGGCACTGGACCCAGAAAGCATTGTATGTTAAACTTTGTTGAGATATTTTTGTGAGTGCAGTGGGTATGAGTATAGTGTAAAGAACTCTGATAGTTGATAGTCATGATTATACTGTGCAAATGAAAAGTAAAGAAGTGGCACTGGAGGTATATATATAGCTGTTTTCCATATTTTTTATTCTTGGCAACTTCTGTCACTTGTTTCCAGTTTCTAACCTTTACCCACTTAGTAAGGGTGAGTTTGTTGATAGAAATTTAATTTTTTTAATTTGTTAATTCCAACATTGATTTGAGATTGATATCTTTATAGCCACCATTTGTGGTCGCCCTGGATGAGGTGGAGCTAGTGCATTTTGAGCGTGTTCAGTTCCACTTGAAGAATTTTGACATGGTGTTTGTGTTCAAGGATTACAGTAAGAAGACCATCATGATCAACTCCATTCCCATGCAGATGCTGGACCATGTCAAGGAGTGGCTGAAGTAAGTGGTGTCTACAGAGATCTGGTGAATCTTGTCATTGTGATGATCGTCACCAGACTCTTTGTATTTGGGTAAAATGCAGAGCGTTATCAACAATTTCACATACAGAAGCAGAATGATTAGGGGGTACAGCGTCTGGAGTCAAAGTCACATAACAAGGGCTCTTCATTGACCTTTTGGTAATATAAATGACATCTTGGTTTCCTTTTTGTAAAAGATGAAGCTTAGCAACACTTACTGATCATTAAGTCTGTTGTGTGTCTGCCCATATATTACATCTCCCATTTAAAATCTTTACATTTTTTCCTTGGAACAATACACTTCTCCATTTTTGTTCCATGACATTTGATTAAAAATCCCCCCCCCCCCTCCCATATAGATACATATGGTATCAGCGGAACCTACACCGCACTGGACAATCTGTTCTGGGGCGAAAGTATGCCAGTCAGACCTTTAAAAAATATTTCCGGCAGGTCCGATGAATTTGGCGGACACTGTGTTTTGCAGTATAGAGTCTTCTGTCTTTTCTAATATTTTTGAAGTAAAGTAGAATCTTGAATATGCACTGTCTTAATGAATTGCATTGCCATGTAATGATTATGGAAACTCATATATTAATCGTTATTCTTGTTCTTGTTTGGTAATTTTAGCTCCTGTGATGTATCACCTCAGATTCTTGTTGTGTTATTTTAGCTCCTGTGATGTTCGTTATACTGAGGGTATTCAAAGTTTGAACTGGACCAAAATCATGAAAACCATAACGGATGATCCTGAGGGATTCTTTGATCAAGGAGGATGGAAATTCTTGGAACCGGAGAGTGAGGTAAAGAAAATGTACATTTACGTACTCAGGAGATGAAAGAAAAATAGATAAGGGATAAGGAAAATTTTACATTTTTATGCTTGAAAAGGTGAAATTAAGTAATTTCTAGGAAGTGTTTACATGTAACTGGTTATAACCAGTATTTTCAGATGGTTAGCTCCAAACCAGAAAATGAACAGATTTCTTGCTATTACTGATGCATGTTCAATACCGTCAGATTTTGTAGGTAGCCCTCTGGAACCATAAAACCACAGTAAACAGAAAAAGGTGAATAAGACTTCAATTATTTAATTACTGACTGAATGTAGGGGACAGGCTATAAGCACAGCTTGTAAGAAACTCCACATTTCCATGTCATTTAACAAATATATTCAAGTAATTGCCATTGTTGATTCAGGAGGAAGGAGAGGATGATGATGATGATGAAGAGGACGAGGAATTCCAGCCGTCAGATTCTGCAAGTGAGGAAGGAGATAGCTCCGACTACAGCGAAGAGAGTGATTGGTCTGGTGAAGCTGAAGACGAATCTGGTAATGCTGTGAAACACTTCACTCTAAACAAATTGCTTTTGTGCCATGGAATTAAAAAAATATTTCATAGTCTGTATCATTTAGAATGAGGATATTGTAAGCAGTAGTGGATATGTACTAGAATACAGTTCAGCCAAGTCTAGGGTCCATTTCTGGTTCAGTCAAGTCTAGGATCCATTTCTTGTTCAGTCAAGTCTAGGTTCCTTTTCTGGTTCAGTAAAGTCTAGGATCCATTTCTGGTTCAGCAAAGTCTAGGTTCTATATCTGGTTCAGCCAAGTCTGGGGTCCATTTCTGGTTATCTCAGAGAAGTCTGCCAGTGTTCCTGCAGGAAGTTGATAGTTTTCTCATAGTACCTTTTGTCTGGAATGCTGGCGATGTACAGAGAAGTCTGCCAGTGTTCCTGCAGGAAGTTAATAGTTTTCTCCTAGTACCTTTTGTCTGGAATGCTGGCGATGTACAGAGAAGTCTGCCAGTGTTCCCGCAGGAAGTTGATAGTTTTCTCATAGTACCTTTTGTCTGGAATGCTAGCGATGTACAGAGAAGTCTGCCAGTGTTCCTGCAGGAAGTTGATAGTTTTCTCCTAGTACCTTTTGTCTCGAATGCTGGCGATGTACAGGAGGTGAATTAATCCCTATGTGGCACTAACAACTTTGTATTGAGAGACAATGAGCTTAATGCTGCTACAGCAAAATATCCAGTATCTCAATACCAGGGCTTGAACTTGAAGTGAAAGCACCAGATCCCAAAGTTTTCTTAAATGACATTATTGGATTCACTTTAAATATGTTGTTACAATGCATTGTGATGTTAGAATACTTTGCTTGAATTACAAACATATCCAGGTTGTGAATGTCTGATATTTCTTGAAGGTGGCTCCTTATCGAAAGGTTTGCTGGTAGGTGATGATTATAGCTGGTAGGTGATGATAATATTTTGTTTATTTTGATATTATTGTTATCTACAGCTGAACTAATGACATAGCCATACATAAATCATTTAAGTTTTGGATAGCTTCCTGTTTTACATCATACCAAGTTTATTTCTCTTACTTGATGACAGCATCTGCCTGATGTGCTGCACAGAAATTTATCATGTGTTGTACTGTTGTAACTTACTCCACGTGTGTAAAGTTATCTCTGGATTTTCAGATTTTGATGAGGATTTGGGATCAAGTGAGGAGAGTGGCAAGGATTGGGATGAACTGGAGGAAGAGGCTAGAAAAGGTGAGTGCTTACAGAATACTGCCACTAGACAAATATTCTTTCCCGTTATATTGATTTGCTATCCCAATTTATGAATGTATTTTCAGAGGACATATCCTTTTCGTCTTGTTGGTCAAGCTCTTTGCAAACATAGATTGGCCGTATGTTTGAATAGATACATCTTTGATATAAAATTGTGTTTTCCTTGTGGTATGGATTTTCCAATGGTATCAAAATTTTTTACCTTATGACCACATTTCTCTATTCTTTATTTTCTCGGTACAGATTATTAGGGCCCTGCTTCATAAGCAGGTGCCTTATAGTAATCGCTCTGTCCGTCCGTCCGTCTGCCTGGTGTCTGTCAGCAAAAACTTTAACATATAACACACTGTCATAGGTAGAGCTTTAATATTTGGCATGTGTGTTCCTTATGACAAGACCTTTCTGTTGGTACCAAAATTTTTGATTTTACTGTAATATGTTCATTACAAGTTCACAAGATTGATTGATTGATTGATTTTTGTTTTATGTCACACCACGAATATTTCATGTAAGTTCACAAGAATATAAATGTCACTAACATGTTTGGAAAATAATTCGGTGATAATTTATGACTAAAGAGCATTCATAGCAAGATGATAGATAGATGATTCAGAACTTTGGTTATTGATGCCTGTTTGGAATAGGGATGTGATATTTTCAAAAAAAAGTTTTCTTCTTGGCAAGCATATCTTAAATTATCAAGGAATGGTTTTTATTCCTTTGATGTATTGAAAAATGTTATGTACAAGAAAACAACATACGAATGGTGTAATATATGTGTTGGATTCTACAACTTTTAAAAAGTAGATAACAGGGGACACATTTGCCTTTTGAAAATTCCAGCCAGTGCTATTTTTTAATGCATCTAAAAATTCCAATAGCTTTTCCTTATAATTAATTATTAATAGAAATGTACATTTTTGATTAAGAAAATTGAATTTCATAGAACAGCGGTCAACCTTTGTCTACTATACAATAATACACTGGTTGTCCTTGACAACTGCTCTAGTAAGTAACAGCAGTAGACTCTTTACCATTAATATCTGGACAGATGTTTGGTGGGCATTTGACAAAGTTCCCTGTTGAATTTATGACATAAAAACTGGACTATTTTTAAAGTCATTTTGCAGGGAAGGTTATGATTTTGTCAACCAAGGTGTTAATACTGCAGAAAATTTGAGTTGCCATGAAAGGGTCTATGGCTGCTGATATATAGCCTTGAGTGTTCCATGTCCTTGTCTCTGCTACTTTAAAATGCAATGGAAAATATTCCTTAATTTTGCACCAGTCAGATTGGTTGTTAAATAGGTCATTTAATCATTATGAATGTGTTTGTTCTTCAGCTGATGCTGAGGCTGCTTACGAGACTACCGATATGAATCGGCACAGCAAACATTCCTCGCATAAGTCGAGTCACAAGTCATCTGGACACAAGTCGTCATCTTCCCACAAATCCTCTCATCACAAATCACCCCATAAGTCACCTCATAAGTCTCCACACAAGTCGTCCTCCAGCCATAAATCCCATAAATCTTCACATAAGTCTAGCTCTCCCGACAAAAAGAGGAAACGAGAAGACAGTGGTGACAGACACAAAGACAAGAAGAGAAAGAAGTAACTTCATGTCGTTAGAATTTCCTGAATTGACTTTATTTTTGAATTCAAGGTTCATCATTGATAATGCCACAGGTTGGCTTGTAGCATGGTAACCATCAAGCTTATCAAAATTGGCTGCAGCTTTGATATTGTGAAGTTCAGTGAACAAAATCTGTTGTGGGCAATACTCCAAAGAAAAGAACTGGTATTATGAAAATCGCTTTTCATATATATACACAAAATCAAACATCATGGAGTTATAACAAACAAGGTGATCAGGTGATGTTAACACTGGGTGTAGTGAAGTCATTGTTTGTTGCATCAATCCCAAGAAAAAAGTTTTCCTTCTCGGTTGTCAACATACTGTCACTTGTTAAAAAAAAAAGAAAAAGTACATTGTAGTAGGAAAACATGATCTCCTTCATTAATTGTTGCAAAACAATACCCCACCTAGAGGCTATAGATCAGTAATGTGTATATACCAGATTGACATATCTAGATAGTTAAGTTTTTATACATACAGCAGATAGATTCTTTAAAAACATTTGTAAAGTTCTACATATATATATATTTGTTGTAGATATCATTTATACTTGTACAGGATCGTATCGTGCTCTGTTATGTCATAGTACCGACCAGGCATCAAAGCATATATTGAAGTCATGTTGATACTCATATTTTCAATGTTACTAACATCAGAATGTGATGATCAATTTATTGGTTCTTTATAATATCTTAGAATAGTGCTTTGTATTGAAGAGTGCTGAAGGGCCAATCTGTTAAAAGTACATTTTTATGTAGCATGTGTTCATTATACACATATTGATTTTGTTTTCAAGTGTTCATCACGCTTTTATGAGAATTAAATTAAACATCAGTACATACATATTGGGCATTCCTTTTGATTTTTATTGTTTTATGCCAGGGTTACTGCTCATTTATAAAGGAAGCACCTGCCCAGTTCAGTGCTTCATAATTTTGTCCTATGTTATGGAACCACCCAACGGAAATTTTTTACATGCCAACATATACACTGGGACCAGATTTATGATTACTGGAATTGGACTTGGGCCGTTGGATTTGAGGTCTTGTGTGATATCACCGACTACTTGGCATGCTAGCAGTGTTCGAGAAATTTTTCAAAAATCCACTTACGGGTAAGTGGCTAACAGAAATCCACTTACCTAGGGTAAAGATGTAGTTACCCAAAGTAAAAAAAAGCACATTTAAGACTTACAATGTGTAATGCTGAGAAAAGCATAAAATCTGTAAATTTTGTGTATTAAAACGCACGTCATTGACTACAGAAGAGTACGACGCATTGATCTGCAATTTGTAGGGCTGAAACCATACACCTCCCTCACGATACGATAATTACTCTAATACGGCAGTAGCGATACGATGAATTTTTATATGAAACAATATATATACTAAAGTTGTAGAAAAACTTGGTCCAAAACGCCTGATCCAACTTTTTACCACGCCCATTACGTAGTTTCATAGAAATGTCATTAAGACATGTACATTAACTTTTTCAAGTCAGTGGACGTCCATCCTTTTTTATGGGGTCAAGGTACGTATAGTTAATGTATTGTATTCTAAAAATAAACTGAAACTTGTAGACCACATTTCATTTGCATGATTACTAGTAAATCATTAGATCTACATTTTGCATTACATGATGCGTTAAAGATAATTTATCTGACATCAATTGGATCCATATAGAGAAAATTTATAATGATATGCTTTGATTTCACGTTTTAAAGTTTCATTTACATTTTTGAGAGATCGTTTTCTTTTTGTAATCAGAATTTCCTCTGATAAAATTAAAATGTTTCGAATAGGCTATATCACCATAATGAATATTTTCGATCTTTATAGGCCTAATATAAATATGCCGTCATTGATGAAGTGTTACAGGAATTAAAGACATTTGCTTATGTCTAACTGTATTTAAAAGAGATAAAAATATTACTAAATGGCGACAAAGTTACGATCGACCATAAAGATAAACTAATACCAATAGAAAGAGCAAGTAGATATCATAACAACTCATATAGACAACAGCAATGTAAAACCAACATAAGACGTGATTCCTTCTACCCTAGGACCATCAGGGATTGGAATGCCCTTCCCTCGAGTACAGTGTCCGCTGTGAGCCTTGATGCCTTCAAGACTCACCTGGCCGCCTAATTTTCCAGCTGCTTTGTTTTTAACCTCACCTTTTGTAAAGTTGCACCTGTTTTTGTTGCGCACACCCTACAAAGAGGCAGAATTATCAACCAATTGATGGCGGTCGCAATCCGGTAGAAGTAGAAGAAGTAGTAAAGATTACACAATTAAATTATTGTACGTTGATCGTATAGCCGAGTGGAATCGGAATTGAGATATATATCGAACATGGCAGAATCGAAAGAAAATATCGAGTCGAATCGAATTCGTGATTAATTTTCTCAGTCCTAGCAATTTGTCGTCTATTGATCGCAAAACAGCGATATTTTAACTACCGGTAGCCAATCAGGCTGTTTCAAAATCAAATTTAAGTATATCTAACCCAAGAACTTTTGAGAGTCGGGTAGTCAGTTTTTGTGAATATTGGGTCCCCCGCAGCCACCGAGATCGAGATGGGAAACATACGATTATTAAATATCAAACCTTATATTTGCAAGTCCTTTCGGTTCCACTATTTCTGGTTGTGATTTTATCGTCTTTCTTTCAGCAAAGTTTAAAATTGATGCGATTGATATTACTCAGAATTTACTTACCACCGCGGGTAAGAGGTTTAAAGCTTTTCAGTTACCCGACCCATTTTTAGCTCACCTGAGCCAAAGGCTCAAGTGAGCTATAGTCATAGTGCGCCGTCCGTCGTCGCCGTCGGCGTCGTCCGTCGTTAACTTTTTCACATTTTCGACTTCTTCTCTGGAACTACATTGCAGATTTGGATCAAACTTTGTGTAAATGATGTACTCAAGGTCCCCTACTAAAATTGTGTTCGGGATCCAGATTCCCTCAGGGGTGGATCCAGGGTGGGACCAAAAGTGCCCAAAAGGGTACCCCTCTTCAAACATCTTCTTCTCCAGAACCAGTACATAAATGGGGAAACTGATTGCATTTCAACAATCTATAAAGATGGGTTATTAAAAATTGTGTTCGGGGTTAAGATCCGTCAAATAGAAATTTACGCTTTTTTGACGTGTTTCTGGACTTAGTCATTTCAATGAAGAAAAGTGTCATGTTTTTCAGTTAATTGATATTGATGATTTCTTAATGACTATTTTGATCATAATTGTGGTAAGGAATATTATTGTGAAAGAATTTTGTCATTATCTCAATTTTTGGATTTTTTATGAATTTTTTAAGACTTCCAAGAAAAAGGGGGGGTTGGCCATTTTTCACATTTTCAACTTTTTCTACGAAAACACATGAAAGATTTTAATGAAACATGGAATATATGAAGTACTAAAAGTCCTCTATCAATGTGGTAAATTTCATCTAAATTGGTTAACAGATAATGCCACCATGTCTAAAAAGTAGGTCTCACAATGGTACATATACCACTTGGTAATTGAAATATAGAGAGTAGCGGATCAAATCCAGCTGTGGTCAAAAAAAATTTTTTTTTTTTTTTTACACATCTAAATAAGTTTTTAGATGTTTCTCAACACTCAACATATGAAATTAGGAATTTTACGTTTAAGACTTCCAAAAAAAAAAAGGGGGGGGGGGGGGGGGGGGGGGGGGCATTTTTCACATTTTCAACTTTTTCTACAAAACTGTTTGAAGGATTTTAATAAATCTTGATAGAAATAAGTCACTTATGATCCTCTTCAAATTCTGTTGTTTTCGTCCAGACCTCTTTACAGGTGGCACCACCATAGTCAAAAGTAGGTCACAAAAGAGTTCCCTCCTTTAACAATATTCTTTTTCATACGGGCTGTATACAGAGACAAACAGAATGCATAGAAATGATCTAGAGGGATGAGTGAAGACGTATTGTCATTTTGGTTCCCTTCCAAAATCAAATTTTAGAATTTTTTTTTCGACATTTCTTTGGACTTGGTGATTCAATGCAGAAAAAAAAGTGTAATATTTCCTAGTTAATTGATAATGATGATTTCTTATGGACTATTGTGATCATAATTATGGTAAGGATTGTTACTTTGAAAGAATTTTGTCAATATCTCAATTTTTGGATTTTCTATAAATTTTTTAAGACTTCCAAATGAGGGTGTATAGGAACAATTCAATCACATTTTTCACTTCTGCTGTTATACCACATGAAAGATTTTAATGAAACAAGGAATACATGAAGTACTAAAGGTCCTCTATCAATCTGGTAAATTTTTATCCAAATTGGTTAACAGATAATGCCACCATGTCTAAAAAGCAGTTCTCACAATGGTACATATACCACTTGGTAATTGAAATATGGAGAAATTTTTTTTTTCATTTCTTTACACATCTAAATAAGTTTTTAGATGTTTCTCAACACTCAACATATGAAATTAGGCAATTTTAAGTTAGATCTGGACAATATTTGAAACAATTGTTGTTCATGACCCAGACTTGAAATCAGTCAACAAAAGGCCCCACCTAAAGAAAATGACTAACTTGTTGCCCTGAATGACTTCTTGCAGAGACAAAGGAAATGCTTAATATCAAAATCACGTGAATGGATGTACAAAAAAGTGTTGTTTTTTATTCTAGCCTGAAATAAAATTTGACATATTTTCAACATGTGTTGACTTAGTCACATTAATGCAAAAATAAATGAATTCTTCCTTCATGCATGACTGATCATCTAGGTACTCAGGTGAGCGATATAGGCCCACTTGTTTCTCTTGCCACAGGTAATGGGATCTCTCGAACACTGGCTAGGTTCTTGGCTAAGAGACTGTTTGAGCTTTAGTGGTGATTTGTCAGCACCCGGTCTAAAAACCAGGAACGTATACGTCCCTGGTAAAACCCTGGTAAAAACCAAGGTCCAATGTGGTGCTAGATGGTAATATAAATACTGCTTAAGTAATAGTTCTGTCCAATATATTACACAAGTGCCTTCAATTTAGGTGTGTGAAATAATCTGGAGGTAAATTCCAGGTCATACCAAAAAACTTACCAATTGATGTTAAGAAGCAACTGCTTTTAAAATTCCTCAGGGGGATGAAGTCTACCTTTTAATACCAAGTCCTTTTTAGCCAAGCAGATCATGAAAAGTTTGGATTAGCATCTCTTTCAAAAGTTTTCACAACACGATGCTGAGAGCAATGCCTGATCTGCCTGGACCAGCAGAGACAAAAACATCAATACCTCTTTATGAAACTCTGTAACTCCTGTATGTAAGTAACTGATGCTATGTCTGGGCAACAACAATGCATCATACATGTATTGTAATTTCATGGACCTCTCGAAATTGAGCAAGGTAGGATGACAACGCACACACATATTTGATTTGACTAGCTTGTTATCGTCCAAACCACACAAATATTTTAATATTACACACAACTTTACTCAATATCATGATCTTTCTAATAAAAGTTGCCTTCTCTATCCCCCAATGTCGATATAGTAATGCGGCTGTTGGTGAGTGGGTGCACAAATATGTCGCACTTCATCTTGTGGGCACAATACACGCTACAGATTTTGCCCGATCACTTTCAAACTTCACACATTACTTGATGATGAGGGGAAGAACCCTACTTATTTTGAGGTCAAGGTCAACATTGGCAAACTGTGATTTTGCTGCCGTGCGAGGGGATTCTATGCTTGGCAATTCTCTTTGGCTACTGTGCTGGATAATGTACTTCTACATAAGAAATCAATGATTATATCTGATTTAATGGTTTATTTCAATGATTTATTTCTTGTATCATCACATAAATTTGATCATGTCATAGCACATCTCTCTCCCCCTACAAATTTTCCTTTTTAATATGCAGTACAAAACATTAAGATGTAAGTAGATAAGTTTGGTATGCTAGCAAGTAAGGATCAACTTCCCATACTTTACAACTGATGTTTACCTTGACAATGACCATAAATAAATAAACATACAGTTCTTTGAAATATTGCTCTTTAAATAATATATAATACATGTACATAATTGTCATTCATTTTTCACGCTCAGTATATAAACAAAAAATATACAAAGTCAAGTCAGAAAGAGACGACAAGGATGAGAGGAATCATTCAATTCCAAAATGTAGGAATTATCGCCCAAGGCACTTGTAATGAATATTTTGTACAATGACGATGTCACACATGTAAATGAAATCTACACGTATAAATGATGATAGTATCGGCGAATCCCTGACGAGTGACGTGAGCACTGTAATCCAGCAGTCATGTGACACCATTCTCACATAGTACTAGGTTACTACAAGTGTGTGTGAAGAAGTCATGAAAGCACAGTCCCATAAAGTTAAACTTGAGTTAGCTAACGGAGGAAGTAGATCCTTGTCTGTCTTTGTTGCTGGGAATTCGGCTGTTCTCCTTTATCCAAGGATGTTCTAATGCATCCTTCAAGTTGATTCTTTGCATTGGATTATGGCGTAGAAGCTGAAAAAGTTGAGGTATGATATTAAATAAAGATGAAAAACTAGATCATGAAGCTCTATGAAAACATAAACATAGATTTAACACATGCCTTGCCATAGAGGAGTTCATGGTATATCAATGTTGTATTATACTCGTGGGAAGTGTAATGTGCCAGGGGCACCTGATTTGTGTTTCAAATATATGTACAGGTATTTAGTACTAATAAACTGCTTTTTACATGAGCATACTATGATTTTCAAGTGTTGCTCATATGACTATTCTGCATACACATATTCATCCAGAGCTAGACTGAATAAGGCTAGCAATATAATAGATTCCTTTCTTCATTTTCCTTACTATAGAGCACCACCACCTGATTTTACACCTATTTTGTAAAGTATGCAAACTGACACATACCAGATAATTTAGGGATGTGTTCACTTTTATATAAATTCCATCAAAGTCATGGTATAAATTGAAAGCTTTCGTCAAAAAAAATGAATGTATGAAGTATCAAAGCCCTATCCCTATTGATTCAATAGATATAGCCAAACTTAGTTTCTTTAAAGTAGGTAAAACTCAAAGCTCAAGGTCACAAAGTCAAAACTTGTGTTGTCAACTGAAAGCACTCATCATAAAGAAGCTATGTATGAAGTATCCAAGCCATATCTTTATTGATTCAAAAGATTTAGCCAAAGTTAAAGTTTCTTAAAAGTAGGTCAAAGATCAAGGTCATTAGGTCAAAAGTCATGCCATTATTTGAAAGCTCTAATCACAAGAAACACGTGTAAAGTGTTATGTTTATATTTTTCTTAGTTGCCAAGATTTTGCTTCAATGACAATTTAACCAAAATGTTTGATGGATAGACAGACAGATGAAAAGACGGACGTACATTGCCAATCTATACAAATTACTCTGCAATCCAGCCAATGCAATTCAGTAAATACAGGGTCTTAAAGTCATCACAATGATCTTTAGAAATGCTGTCATTTATACTAATGCTACACATATATCTATATCTAATTTATAGTTTTCATACTTTTGAAACAAGATCTCGTGCTCCGTCTGACACATATGATGGGAAATGAAGATCAACTTTTGTAATTCTTTTATATGTCTCTGTGTTTGTATCTGCCTCGAATGGTGGCTTTCCAACGAGGAATTCGTACATTAAAATTCCCAGACTCCAGTAATCAACTTTTTCATCATGTGTTCGACCTTCAACCATTTCTGGTGGTAAGTAATCTAATGTTCCACACAAGGTTGTTCTCCTAAAATAAATCAAAATTGAAATATTTAATATTCAATAGTGACAAAACATAACCATTACACTTCTATTTAGATAGAAAGATAACTGAATGATTGTGGTTGAACGTTACAGTGGGAGTTTTTTCATCCATGTGATGGCAGCACCTGTACATATCGTCTCATCAGAAAGATAAGACTTCCACTGAATATGATTTAAAGACCTTGATGTTTTGAAACCATCAACGAGTCAAGTTTGTTCACATAAGAGAGAATCTGGTATCTTTACTGACAATATTACTCTACCATATTAAAGACAGCGAGTGTTTAAATTTTTTTTGTTTTCTTAATGTCAAAATCATTTCATTTATACAGCCTTATGGTACATAAATCTCATCATGCGATGACCAAGAATTCTTGATTAAATCTGATTTTGGAAGCAAATGGCAATTGACTGATCGTCAAATGCCCGACATCGCACCTTTTAGCACACTTTTTCATTATGGCGTCATAAATAAATGGCCCGTCAAGGATGGTTTTAATTTAACTGTGACGTCACAATGAAACTACGTAATGGGCATGGAAGTTGGATCTGGCGATCCCTCAATTGCTTTAAAGCAAGGGAGCTCAGAAATCAATGTCTAGGACATACCAAGAAATACAGTATCATATACATATATTCTTATGGCAAAAGTCCTGAAACAGAATCTTCCTGTTCAAAATTTGGAATTACAGGCTATCAAGTGTATTCATATGGTACTGATAATATGTGTCTGTTAAATTTATGAATTTTGCCAAATGCTGTAAATAAAAAGACCATATAAAGAATTCTGAACAACACTTGCTGACCCTAGAATGACTGAATATACCAGTTCTACCTAAAGACATTATATGTACTGAACTCTTATGTGATGTCAGACATCTACTTAAATTTTTCCTGTTTCGTCAAGAGAGACTCCACATTGGTAATTCAAAAGTAGATTTCAACCTCTGGGACCTCCGACTCTGGGCTAGGCTGATGACAAAATTAACTACACTGGCTCAATTCAAAATCAAAGTAAAATTTCAAGTTAAAAGAATAAATGACACTGAAAAGTCTCACAAACCTTGAGGAGGGTGCATGGACAGACCATCCAAAGTCAGCGATTTTCAGATCACCTGTGATACCCATCAAAAGATTTTCAGGTTTAATGTCTCTGTGAATAACTTTCTTTTCATGACAGTATATCATTGCACTAAACATCTGTGCCATGTACTGTAAAAAAAAAAACATACAGATAAATAAATCTGGCAAATTTAATACTTCCAAACCTGCACATTTCGAAAAGCATTTGCAAAGCATCATTGTGAAGATATATGCCTGTCTTACTTTCAAGGTAATTACCTCAACACTTGACTCTCTGTATCTGTTTCACATACTTCCAACATAATGGCCTCATAAAATTACCGTACAAATATATGACAATATTAGATAAAAAGGCAATGCAAATTAAGTTATGAATATG
The DNA here is from genome assembly GCA_035048485.1 of Pteria penguin. Classification (NCBI taxonomy): domain Eukaryota; kingdom Metazoa; phylum Mollusca; class Bivalvia; order Pterioida; family Pteriidae; genus Pteria; species Pteria penguin. The sequence goes on from CM068582.1 coordinate 3,987,635, forward strand.
ATTGCGGTAATATACATTAAAGAATACAATTTTGTATTTACACAATACATGACGTGATGTCACATTTTTCAAGTATTGAGCTTAGTTTCACTTGTTGTGTTTTGCGTATTTGGACATGACCAAATCATGCTTAATAACTATCATTGTTATATTGAAAACACCTCCATCTGTAATTGACCATTTTTAACTCAGTCTTTAAAATAAACTATAAGCCCAATGTCCGAGGCTTGTAAAATCAGGATTGATATTGGGTCATATTTAAAAAGGAAGCTATTGCCATAGAAAAAATGTACAGAGACGTACTACAAAAATCCTACCAAATATCAAACATCTAAATTACAGTGAAAGTCTTATACATCTTGGTTTGCCATTGTTACAATATCGTAGGATGCCTGCTGACATGGTTCAGGTTTTCAAGATTAAAAATGGAGTGGATAAAGTTGATTGTGTAAATTTATCTAACAACTAGCACAATTAATACATGTGGTAATTCCAAAAAAAAAAAAACCAAAAGAAGCACTGTAGACTCCACATCAGGAAAAACTTTTTGGCCAAAGTATAGTCAACAAGAAAGAGTAACCGCAAAAAAAATGTAAATAGTTCTGAATCTAAATCCAACACTTTCTGGAAAAAGCACCCAGTCAAGTTTGCACCAGACTTAAATGTTTCACCGGAAGTCGCCAATTCTTGATATTAATAGTTTAAGATGCATCCAAGAGGCAATGCCTACATAAGATCTCTAGATCCAGGTAAAAAGGTTGAGATTCTATGCCAGCAGGACTTGTAAACATTTCCTCGTTATTTGAAAGTTACTGTATTCTGATTCCTTTCTGAAATATAAAGCAGTGGCTGATTCTTGCCAAAAATCGATTAAAAGACCACAACCATCAACTGAAGAAACAGAGGTAATATGAAATTACACGACTGAGGAACTTCCAACAACACTGGTATGATGGTATACGGTGGTTGAAATAGATCCTTTCATGTTAACTGCAAGACTAATGTATTACATGTGTAAAGAATCACTGTTCCAGCAAAATGAGGTAAGACACAATCATAATTACATTATGACCTCAAAAATTTTACAGGTAACCTAATTATTTTCCAACATCTGTCCTCCAGTTTACGTAAAAGTGTCTCAGTGAAAAATGTACTGCAGGTGGAGATGACTGAGAGAGAAATCCAAGGAGAACTTCAGTTGTTATGAAAATTGTGTAATTTCTTTTTGAGAAATAGTAAGTATAAAAAACTTCGGGCTTGTGAAAATCTGTTCAGGCTTCTTAATTTTGTCTGTTACCTGCCCACTGGGCTTATACTGAAAAAAGTTTATCTCTAAGACTGTTTACTGGAGTAATTTATATATCTAACCTACTGGATGGATTGTGCTAGAATTGTTGTGATAATTCATGGTTCGTTTGTGCATCGATGTGCATCATCAGCACATGATATCAGACATGAGTAGCATTTGAATCTTGTATGATTACGCATCTTGCCCGGCATTATGCATGAAGATTAATGACTAGTTTTCCTGTACTGGTAAAAAACAAGATCACTCTATCAAGTACGTAAAACATGTGTTCCTTTTCTAGATACATGTATAATAATTATGATATATCTTACTGTTGCTGATCGTTTTTCATCAAATCTTCCATTCTTCTGCAATTCTTTATACAGTTCGCCTTTCGGAGCAAATTCTAAAATGAGATACACCCTGGATTTATCGTGGAAGTATCCATATAGCCGTAGTATATTAGGATGTCGTAGATGTGACTGAATTTCTATTTCCCGTCTCAGCTGATGCTCTACACCAGATTTCTGCAGCTGAGATTTGAACAAGACCTGTAAAAGACAAAGGGTAAACCAAACATGCTTGTGAACACTTTGCTCCCACTGTACATATACATGTATATTTAAAGAATAAGTGTCTTGTATTGTGTTTTCATGCAGGAATGAATTACAATGGCTGATGCATTTGTTAGATATAATGCACATTAGTGCATTATATCTCATAAACGCATGACATTGTAATTCATTCCTGTGTGATAACACAATATAAGACACTTATTCTATATATATATATATATATATGTGCACTTTTAATGCCAAAATATCATAATGGAAACTTCCATTTCCTATTTATAAACCTCATCAGCACAATGTAACGTTTATTCAAAATGACATACTTTTGTCAAATGTCAAGCACTTTTTGCGCAAAATATGAATTCGATGACGTCACACAAGGATGGAAATGATGAACATTTCATTATGACGTCATAAGCAATAAAAAGTCTGCCAAACATCGCTTTAAAATATGGGGCGTTATGACATCACCAATCAATGTTATTCATACAGAAATAAACAACATATGTCTTGAAAGTTTTATCTCAGGCAATTACAGTGGTTGTGCATACATATAGAGTTGGTTGGTTGATTGGTGTTTTACGTCGATTTCAACAATGTTTCAGTTATATTACGACATGGAAGCAGGAGGTTACCAACCTCTTAAATATAGTGGCGCAACCCGGGAATCGAACCCGGATCGTCGGCGCCGCAATCCAAGCGCTTAACCACTACACCACGCCTGCCCCCATATATATAGAGATCAAATCTTCTTAAAATGATATAGATGACTGAATTTCTATCTAAACTTACATCCTGTTACTGTGCATGTAACAGTTTGAAAATCTTTTCTACCTAGGTTGGCAATATACGGCTCTCCCTTGTGAATACCTCAGAAGGTTAATGGTGAAAATGCCATAGATGACCTGTCCTGAAGCTAATGATTTTTACTGTCTTTCTCCATATAACCATGCTATGCCACACATGAATTAGAATGAACTATCATTGTACATTCTACTTTAAAACTTCAGTATGTGATCAAAATTCAGAGAGGAAACTTCAAATTCTTTCAGAGGAGAGAATTCAGGCCAAAGTCCTACATGTATACTTAGCCTACAGTTTAAAATTTCAAACAAAACATTTCAATATCAATATAATTATCTACAGATTATATCCAAGTTTTTGTTTATGCTTTGAAACTATTGAACATTGCCGTGAAAAGCAAATGACAGGACAAGTAATGATGTTTCATTTACAGAATATTAATCATCAGGAATCCAAGTGTGATTTTGGTGTATAATGTTGGGAGTATATAACTGATTTCTCCATGGCAAGTTTACTTCCCATCCCTTTGTTAAAAGCGATTCCACAGAAATTCAAAATCAGAAATAATTGATTACATGTATTACAGGTTAAAATACTGTTTACCTTGAGTGCAACTATAAACTTGGTTTCTTTCTCTCTTGCCAAATAAACACTCCCAAACTTTCCTTTACCAAGAGGTTTTCCGATGTCAAAATCTTCCAGTGACCACTTTTGTCTACAAAGCAAAAGTTCACATACACTGTACACATATGTATAAAGTATAATTCATATTCATTTATGCGTTAGCGCATTATATCTTATATATGCATCAGACATTGTAATTCATTCCTGCATGAAAACACATTACCGGTATTCTATATATATGCACTTTTAATGCCAAAATATCATACTGTTAACTTCCATTTCTACTTATAAACCTCATCAGTAAATCATTTCGGAGGGAAATTATGAATTGAAAGAAACAGCCAGTGTCCCATTACAACGTAACATTTATCCAGAATGACATACTTTCGTTGAATGTCGAGCACTTAAGTTAAAAATACCACTTTGATGATGTCACGCAAGATTGGAAGTGTCGAACCTTTCATTATGACAAGTCTATGCGAAAGTCACCAGACCGTCGGTTTTCGCTAGTAATTTTGAGTCGGGTCGGTATTTTTTTCTGGAAACGGGACCGGCGGTCCGGTACGAAAAATCAAAAGTTTGTCCTTAAATCAAAATAGCTTTATTTAATTGCCTTTATAAACGATTACCTACAAGAGGTTTTCTATTACACTTTTGGTTAAAACTACATCCTAGTCTTTTCTGAAATGTGTTTTCTCAGTTGTTACGCCAGAAAGCGTAAAAGCCGATACCGGTTCGAATATTATCTTGCGATTGCAGTAGTTAGTGAGAGCTAGCGGATATAGGTCAATGCATAGTAATTCCATTTTCCATAGGGTCCCATGTTAAATTACCGAACTTTCAGCAAGATTTACACAACATCCTACATTTTAGCTATATATAATCCACATATCAAAATGTTTGTCAGACCCTCCTCTATCAGAATTTTTACAGTTTACCATAGGTTATTCACCTTAATTTTGAGAACATAAGGCTGGAAGGGGGATACCCCCCAAAATTGGCCAAAATTCAAATGTAAACAACCACCCCTTTTTAGGTCATTTAATTTTTACATTAGCGAAATGAGATAAAAATTAATGATTTTACAGCAGAATCAATCTTTATTTATACATAGATCAAATAATTTCATCCAATCACAGCTCCTATTACATTGAAATAGTAGTCCATCAGTCAATCATGGCTCTTGTTAATTACCTTTCTTTGACCAATAGAGGCATTTAACTACTTTATCAAACTAGGAAAGCCGCTATCAAACAAAAGTGTGTTGATTTCTGAATAAAATGACATAAATTTCATGAAAATCCAAGCAGTAATTCATAAGCAATGCCACTTTAAAGATGCCTACCCCCATCTGGAGTGTACTGAAAATGGACACAAATTTGGATTAGGGGTCATGTCTAAGGGGCCTGTAAACTGATGACACTTTATGACTTTTACCTGGTTTAGCCTTTCAGTTTTGTTCATTATACACTGCATAAACATGTTCTAATCAAATTTTTATCAATATGTGAGTCATACTTATTTTTGAATAATACTCTTGAAAGCAAAATATGCCATTTTCTGTACAAAAATACAGACATTCCATGATGTTATTATTTCATGTAGAACTTTGGAGGAAATGATGTTATACACATTTCGGTTTAATTCGGTATGTTTTTGACTTGTACTGGGAAGATCGTATGATAATTTTTATCAAAAATCCCCAAAAATTTACATCGAATTGCGTACTTTTACAATTTCAAGTTTCACAGTCCACAATGTAAAAAGTGTGCACAAAATCAAAAAAAATTGGGGTAAAATTCTGTAAATACTGTTTCAAATGTCTTAAATACCCAACACAATGGAATCAAATCAGTCACCCATGCAAAATACACAAAATTAATTTGTTAAAATTTGGCAAATTTAAACCACCACACCCCCCCCCTTTTTTTCTAGAAATTTCAATATTGAAAATTCTAGGCACTTTGAATCAAAATTTGGGGCAAATTTCATATGTTTTTAGGTTATATGGACTGCATGAACAAGAAAATGAGGTCAAACTGCATTTTTGAGAAATTTAGTATTTGGCCTATAGGTCAATGCATACCCTGGTAGTAATTCCATTTCCCATAGGGTCCCATGTTAAATTACCGAATTTCCAGCAAGATTTACACAACATCCTACATTTTAGCTATATATAATCCACATATCAATATGTTTGTCAGACCCTCTTCTATCAGAATTTTAACAGTTTACCATAGGTTATCCATCTTAATTTCGAGAAAATCATGCTGGAAGGGGGATACCCCCCAAAATTGGCAAAAATTCAAATGTAAACAACCACCCCTTTTTTAGGTCATTAAATTTTTACATTAGCGAAATGAGATAAAAATTAATGATTTTACAGCAGAATCAATATTTATTTAAATATAGATCAAATAATTTCATCCAATCACAGCTCCTGATACATTGAAATAGTAGTCCCTCTCTCCCTACACCACATCAGCCAATCACGGCTTTCGTTAATTACCTTTCTTTGACCAGGATTGTGAATCGAAGGTCACCACAAGAAAGTCTGAACGTATTTCAAACTAAATTATGTCGAGGGGGCGATGCCGGGGGGGGGGAAGAGGAAGGCTAGTGCCACTTTAAGTGATGTGTCTCGCCGGGAAAAGGCTATGAAATACGTTAACCATGTTTTCACAAGAAATTCAATTTCAAGTCTATAATTTCTGTTTTATTATTAAAATGAGTTGGATATATCATAATTGACATCAAGATCACACAAAATTTGACGGTCTGGTAAAATGGCTCCGGGTTTGGTAAAATTTCTACTTTCACCAGACCTGTGGTCCTGTAAAAAATTTAAACTTTCGCGTAGACTGATATTCCCTTCTCCTTCTAGTCACATAGTTTCAAATCATTGCTTTTCATGTTGACGTAGAGTTCTAGGGCATAAATAGTAATTTAGTTGAGAAATAATCGGCAAAATGTAACATTAATCTTCTGAGTTTTACAATTTTTTTAACAATAAAATTTATACAAAGATAAGAGAATCAAACAAAAATACTATATGTTCATACGTTTTTATCCTGATTCATTCAAATTTATATGGTTTTTTTTTCCCCGGCGATTTTTCGATTTTTGAAAATAGAATCGAAAATCGAAATCAGCCTCTTTCAGCGATCAATATTCGATCATGGGTGATAATCATTTCATCACTACATCCAGGTGTAAATTCAAGAATCACACAATACAATGTGTTTTTTACTAAGGCATAAAGGATCATAGATAAATTGGCAACTAATGTAGTGAAATATGAAACTAAAACTAAATGACCTACTTCTTTTCTGACTTAGCTCCTGAATTTTCTGTCTGTGAGGAGGGATTTTCTGATTGAACACTTGGTTTCTTTATTTGTTGCTCTGGACGATCACAGTTGACAGGTTTAAGAACTCTCTTTGGTACAGTATCCATTCTATGACAGTAAGCAGAATGAAGTACTTGAGGACTCTATCAGTACACTACTAGAAGTCTAGTAAATAAAGAAAGAAATAGCAATGTAAATGGCTTCTACATGTAGTTTGACATGTTATGTTATCTTTCCTTTGACACAAAACAGTTAAAATCACTGCAAAAGTAAAATAATGCTACTTTTCTCTGTTTACTTTAGAACTACATACCCTGAAAACTCTTATTTCATTATAATGTAATTTTTTCCACATTGACTCTATAACACGTATACAAACACAAGGAGCAAAATTTAGTCTATTTTTGTATACACAATGTCCCTTCGATTAATACATAATCAGTGCTCCAAGTTGCGACCAAAATGGTTGCATTTGCCACCAAAAATTTGTTTTGCGACCAGAAATTAAAAGTAACTCACATTTTCGCGATCGACTTTTTTCCGATCGGGTTAAGATATTTTTTATAAGTTCTCGATCCATTAAATGTTTGAAGATATAAACTTTTTAAAATAGGTTAAATCAAGCGTCGCTGAAATTATGTATTATTGATTACACTAGTAATACAATGGCGGAAAAACGAAAGATAGGGTATTAATGCAGTTTGGGTTTACGAAAAAAGGAAAGAATAATTAGGATGAAGAACACAATGAAAGCACCAAGAACGATAACGAAGAACACAAAAATACAAGTAAGGTGGAAACAGTTGTAAACAAAGAAAGGGCTCCAGTTTTAAAAGGGACAATGGCAGAAAAACGAAAGATAGGGTATTAATGCAGTTTAGGTTTACGAAAAAAGGAAAGAATAATTAGGATGAAGAACACAATGAAAGCACCAAGAACGATAACGAAGAACACAAAAATACAAGTAAGGTGGAAACAGTTGTAAACAAAGAAAGGGCTCCAGTTTTAAAAGGGACAATGGCGGAAAAACGAAAGATAGGGTATTAATGCAGTTTGGGTTTACGAAAAAAGGAAAGAATAATTAGGATGAAGAACACAATGAAAGCACCAAGAACGATATCGAAGAACACAAAAATACAAGTAAGGTGGAAACAGTTGTAAACAAAGAAAGGGCTCCAGTTTTAAAAGGGCTAAAAGAATTTTCATCGCTGAGCTACAGAAACGGGAAAATGTTTTGCAAAAACTGCGTAGCTAATCTACCTGCATCTTCAGCTATTATGTCTTATTTTGCGACAAATGGCTGTACGTCATATAAACGTGAGAGTGTTACAATACACGGAAACGGGCCTAATGACAAGAGTGATTAGAAATTGGGCTACCCTGCATATTCTCTAACAAATGATTTAATAATAAATAAGTAAATACATAAGTACAAAAATCTTTATTTTTTGTATCATAATATACCTTTGTTAACAATGTTTACTCTACCATGGCGAGTGAACTATTTCTTGGCAGCGACCTAAAATTCTGAAATGGCGACCAAACAAAATTGTTATATCGCCATATAGCGACCTGATAATAAGTGTGATTTGGAGCACTGATAATCAGGGCTGCACATAAACATAACTCTAGTTCGATCTATAAATGTGTAGATCTATATATCGAGTGATTGCTGGCTGAATAAGAAGTCAGTTTTAAATTCAATAATTTAAAAAAAAAACTAGAATTTTAAATTAATGTGTCTGTGCGACACAGATGCCCCCCGCTGGCAGCTAATGTAGTGAAATATAATTGCCACAGAACTAATGTTTGAAAATTCAAACAAGGTTCAGCCATATGCAATGCACATTTTCTAATTTCGATTGATTGATTTTTGTTTAACGTCACACCACGAATATTTTACATATATGGTGACGGCATCTGCCTGATGCAGGGGCATACAAATTTTGACCTTTGCAACGGACCCACCCAAAGCAGTGAGGGATCTTTAACGTGCCATGCATACCACAACACGGGGCCTCGGTTTTTACTGTCTCGTCCGAAAGACAGGACACCCGCATGACCAGAGCCGGAATCGAACCCCGGCCTCCCGATCAGAAGTCCAGCGCGATACCACTAGGCCACACCAGCTTCATCTAATTTCAAAGTCCCATAACTCTTGAAACAAATTTCTGAGTAGAATTGCCTCCCTTCATGCGCGTCTACATATGCTGCCCTACCTACACCTGAAGTTTGGTGAAAGTCTGATGAACGGTTTGGGAGGAGCTGCAATGACAAGGTTTCAGAATGACGGTGGGGGCATAAAAATGGGGTGAAAGGGATGAATTCTCCAGTTAATTTAATGTCAGTAGTCTGAAGTTAGATTAATCAGGTTATACATCATTACATGTAACAAATGGAATGTCCTGTAAAACAAAACTTACTGTCCGCGCCACTCACTTCGTAAACCGAAAAATCTGGATTTTCACTTATTTATCTTTAAAATTTACGAAATTAACATCAATCGACACATCTTGTTTAGTCCTAACTTTTGGTGCATGTTATATGTTTCTACGAAGAAGCATTCATATTTTATTGGGAAAAAATCATTTTAGATAGGGCGTTTTCTATCTTAATTTTGACGTGACGTCGTCGATGTTTAATATTGAGTCTATGGGAAACTTGGCAACATCACGTCAAAATTTAACAAGGAAATCGCCCTATCTAAAATTGATTTTTTTCTATAAAATATGAACGCTTATTCATACAAGCATATTGCATACACCAAAAGTTACCACTTAACAAGATCTATCGAATAGTTTTGCCTTTTTGAAATTATTCTGAGGATGAATAACTGAAAATCCAGATTTTCCAGTTTCCAGAGTGAGTGGCGCGGACAGTAGTTTTCAAATATCATTGCATAATGGCATTAATAGTGTTTCTCCTGTTATTCTATATACAGTACAATTCGGGTGGAACTTAATTTGCCCACTGGTCGCAGTGGGCATTTTTAGAGTGGGCATTAAAAATGCCCACTGGACACAGTGGACATTCATGTAAGAGTCAGTTAGAATCAACATACAGGTAAGTGGACAGCTTGATAGCTCAGATAAATGTCCATTCCTAATGCCCACTGAAATTTCAGGTGGACTGCCCACTGTGGATAGTGGGCATTCAAAGTTCCACGGGACTGTACTGTACATGTACAGTACCAGTGGCAATACAGAAAGAATTCATTAATCATAATTGTTGTTTAAAATCATGTGTGTATATATATATATACACATCTGTGTTTCAAATTTCGTATCAGACATACGGCATAATTAAATATAATATATATAATAACAAAATAATCACTGTTCCTGTAAAAAGATGTACGAGGCTTATAACAAAATTCAAATATGTATTGCGAATGAAACGACAGTCTTTCTTTAAATCAAAAAAAAAGAGAGAGAGAAAGTAATGTGAAAAAAATGAAGAAAATAAATTAAAAAGTGACAATGAAATAAAAAATGGCTACACTAACATGTAAAGAAAAATAAATAACGAGCGAAAAAAAAAGTGAAAAATGATCTTCGATGCTGTGGCGAGAACTTGCAGCCTTCTGATTGCAAAAAAAAAAAAAGATACTTGCTCCCAATTGGCCCAACTGAGCTATCCAGTACTTACATATCGTGGTTGTTAATATATAATATAATACTGGTCAGCTCGGACACGCGTGAGAATCTAATTCGTAGGGGTGAAACGGTACGAACACCTCACGGTTCGGTACGTATTGCGGTACACAGCCTTCGGTTCGGTTTTTTCGGTTCGGTACATATTAACCATGAATATAACAGAAAATTGTATTTTTTCAACATATTAATTTTTATTTAAGTCACTGCATCCAGCAGCAAAATAACAATATTAAACAAAAAATAATAACAAATGTAAAAAGAAATGTCATGCCTTGACTAGAACTTGCAGAACAAATTAATAAGGTAAATGTCACAAAGTCTATCAACAATCACTGTATTAATATTCATTGAAGATCATTTGAGATGATCAAATTTTTTTTCAAGAACACCAGTTTGTCTACATTCTCACTTGAGAGTGAGGCCCTCTGATGGCACACAATATCCCCAGCTGTTGAAAAAACTCTCTCACTCTCAACTGAGGTGGCTGGAATGGTTAACATTTTAATGGCTAACTTTGACAAAATAGAGTAAGTACCAACTCTGTCTTTCCACCATTCAAGAGGATTAGACATAATATGAGCACAAGGGGCTGCTCTGTAATTGCTAACTTCATTGTGGATTTTTTCACTGTCACTCTTTGCTGGTTGCACATCAGTGATGAACACATCACCAAAGAGAGAACCCAAAACACCACTATTAGCATCAGATTCAGTCCTCTGAATCTTGGCAGGAGATGAGACAACTTCAGCTGAATCCTCAGTTTTTGAGACAGTTTCTTTGTCTGATGATTCTTCTGCTTCAGATACATGTAATGCTACATTTTCATCATTTTCTTTCTTAATTTGGACTGGAACTAGCTACAAAACAAGTTTTATTGAATTCAATTTTTAACTTTGTATTCAGTTGCTTAAAATTCAACTTACACATGTATGAAGAAGTTTAATTTTTTTTTATTAGAATGGATCTTCTATTTACATGTATAAACAATTTTAATTTTTTTCATACTTACAGGTGCTGCCAGCTTTTCAATAGCAAGGAAAACATTTTCTTTCTCTTCATCAGTGACATATGGCAAGCTTTTGAACCTAGGGTCCATTGCAGAACTTTGTACCAATACAGCATTCAAATCATCATCACAATACCGTATATACTCGCATATAAGTCGGTTTTTTGGGAGTAAAAAATCGTGGTCGAAAAGCACTACCGACTTATAAGCGAGATACTGACGGAGAGAAAAAAAATCCGACCTTGGATGGAAGTCAAACTTTCCCGTTTATTATCAGATAATGAAGACATTAGACATGATAGATAACGTAGATGAAATTCCCCGTCAATATTGCTTTAAAATACGATTTTATGACAATAAAATGTATATTTTGTGACCAACAGATTCTGTACTTAAAGTCGTAATATATCGTTTATTTGCTGTCGAAATACCCATTACAAAAGGTAAAACAAATCCGCTACAGTACGTCTACAGTTTTAGTGAGCCGTGACGTGATGGCCATTGATTAAATAACGGTCCGGCGTATACATGACACTAGAAGTATGTTAATGATACCGGTAGGTTTGTCGGTGTGATAAAAGAGTCTTTGTCGGGTATCATTCGCTGATTCATGTAGGGTTTCACTGTGTTAATGAATTAACTACTTAATTGTTAAATAAACAAGCAATGAAGCCACGATCGTCGTGGTGTTGTTTTTGCTGTAATTATCAAATAAATAATTATATAAAAACAGCTGTTTTCACGGCTACCAAATTATTAGAAAAGTAGTCACTTAAGCTATGAAGTAACACCGGTAGATCGTTTTATCTTGAATAAATACATCTTTTATATGTCACGTTTTAAATGCCCCTCATGCCCCTCTATTGAATATGTCAATTAAATTCCCGTAGTGTGATTACGCACGATCATCATTCTCCGAAGCCTTTGTATACATTTCTATGAATGAATGTCCGTTAACATGTACAGGCTTTGTTCACTCAAAAATTTCATCCGACTTATATGCGGGTCAACGGCAAATCCCAGAATTTGAGCTCCAAAACGTACCCCCCGACTTATAAGCGGGTCGACTTATATGCGAGTATATACGGTACCTGAAATAAAACAATTAAAAATTATATTCTGGTGTTTATTTTTATTTTTTGCAATAATCTTGCTACATGTGATTGCAGTAACTTGATTTTAATGGTGCATGTTGACTTTTTCCCATGTGAAGTAACTACTACTATAAATGTTTAAAATTGAATTTAATTCACCAGTTAAAAATGACATAAGACTGTTGCAGTACAGTTACCTGGGAAGAAGATCATTCATGATGGCAAGTTTTACAGCTTTGATCAATCCATTGTCATCAGCCTGCAGTTTAAGCTCCTGTAGTAGTCTCTCCTTTAGTGGATGAATAAGTGACACTGTTGGGTTCCTTGTGCACATTGTAGTTGTTGCCATCTTCAGTGGAGCCAGTACACTAACTACAGATTCCAAATTTTTATTGTCTTCATCTGACAAGGTTACAATATCTTTGATATTTTTCTTTAGTTCTTTGGAGACCAGGGTTGCAAATACAGCTGCTTGTTGTTCTAGGTACCTCACTATCATGTCATAACTAGAATTCCAACGGGTACATACATCCATAATCAATTTGTTTTGCTTGAGACCCAACAGTTTTTGTTTTTCCTTTAAAAGTGCCGTTGCTGATGTGCTTCTGTGAAAATATGCAACAATTTTACGCACTCTCCCCAGAAGTCTTTCCAATTCTCTGACAGATAGGCCCCGACTAGTAGCAACATTAAGTGTGTGGGCAAAGCAAGGTATGTGTGGTGAAAATCCAGCTATTTTAACAGCTTTCACAATGTTGGCTGCATTGTCAGTGCAGATTGCAGGCCCATTACCATCCCTTTCTAAGTCCTATTCAGCTACTGTTTTTATCAAAGCGTCTGCAAGATTTTCACCTGTGTGTGATTCACTGAACATTTTGGTTTCTAGGGTATATGTATGAACTTTCAAATCTTCAACATCTATGAAATGAGCAGTGACAGCAATGTAATTCTCTGTAGCTCTAGATGTCCACGAATCTGTTGTTATTGCAATGCATGTGGCTTTTTTCAATTCAGATTCTAACCTTGTTTTCACTTTGTTGTAAAGTGCAGGTATAACTGTCTCTGCCATGTGTGTCCTGCTAGGGATAGCATATCTAGGCTCAAGGGTATTGAGTAAGTTTCGGAAGCCAGCTTTGTCAACAACCGAGTAAGGTCGCATATCACATGCAATAAAAACACCGATTGCCTGGGTAACACTTTTTGACTTTGTGCTTGAATGAGGTAGTTGCTTAAATAACGCCTGTTTTATTGTTGATTGAGAGGCTGAGGCTACAGGTTTCGGTGATTTACTCAAATCATTCGCTTTCGTACTTGTGCTACATGACTTTGTCAGTGATTGCGATATTCCAATGCCGTGATGCCTCGTCAAATGAGTATTTAAATTTGAGGTGTTGCCGTGCCTGTATGGTATGTCAACAAAACAAAGTTTGCATGTGGCGGCTGTGGATTCCTACTCTCTAAACCCAAAGTGCTTCCACACACTAGACCGGTATGAAGCCGGCGGATCCCTTAATTTAACTTTCCCACTTTCTTTTGACGCCATTTTTCTGTATGTATATCATAACAACACAAGTTAATGTAAAGCCGCAAGCGATTGGTGTAATAAAACTCTGTCGACCAATCAGAGACACGCTTTTATTAAATATCTTTATATTGGAGTTGCCTCCCTTAGTACAGCTCGACCATTTACGCGATCACGGTACGTATCGTTAAATGCAATCACTGTACCGTGTACCGAACCGAAAGACAAAATACCGCGGTTCAACTACACCGCGGTATACCGTTTCACCCCTAAGAAATAAAAAGTTTGATATTCCGAATTTCCTCTGATTGATATACAATAAACTGCTTAAAGTCATTCGGACAACTCTGGATAACAGTAAGTTCAGGATTCTGGCATATTTATCATTGTATCAGAATTAGTTTCGTATCATTTGATCACAGTCATATGCCTATTTATCGCAAGGATGCATACATCAGTCCCTAACTATAACTTGAATCAAAGGTAAACATTAATTTTCCCCAAAAAAAGTTTTGTACTTTCTAGTCCTACCCAAATAAATGCTACAAATTGTGATTATTAGAATAATGAATATATACTGGCTATAAACCTCTTCATGACATGAAGACGCCATTTTCACAACCCGAAATAGCATGGAAAAGAAATTGCAATAACTATGTCAGTATGCATCAAATCATACTTTAACTTGGTCATTGTATGTATAATATATATATCTATCATAAAAAAGTTGTCTTTTGTTTCTTTGATCAATATTAAGTGCCGTTTCGGTGTTTACTCTGCCGTTTCTGTGTTTAGGGTGCCGTTTCGGTGTTTCGATTCACCGAAAGTTTGGTAGTGTTTGGTATTTAAGAGCCCCGAGACAAGCGCTTAACCACTACACCAAGCCTGCCCCTGATCCGATATGTAGCTAGCAACTTACTGATTCAGTGATAGTAGTGGAAATATAAATGATACTGAATTCATTCAAAAGTTGTAAAAATTTAATGATATAAAATGACTGTAATTGTAAAACTTTAGGAGGACTCTACACTGTCAGATACACGATGGCGACATACAATATTTTCAAAGACAGTCAGAGGAAATTCGGGGTGATCACTTCAAAACTTATTAAGAACTTTCTTTCTAAGTATTAAATTAGTTCTTACTCGTATACCTCGTTACAACTAAGTCATAAAAATCATTACATGACTGTTTTATGATTCAGTGGTGTAATTTTCAACAAAAAACCATGCAAAATAAAACAAAAATTTTGGAGGTAAAAACTGGGTATCAAGAAAAAAGATTGATCTTACGTTTATTGATCAATAACAACTTTCAAGATTTTGAATGATGAATCTTAACATACCTCCCTTTCTCCTTTATTCAACAAAGGTGAATCATAAAAGAAAATTTTCGTCCAAAGTGATGTCAGTTTTGAATTGAACGAGGTTAGGGGCCGGGTGAAATTCATCCCATAATGCATTGCACATATACAGAAAATTAATTTTAGAATCGAAACCGTTTTGTATTTTTCCGGGTAGAATGGAAAATAGCAAAATACGCATGCGCCTATTCCTTCATTTCAAGAAGATATCATGGCGGTAAAGTTTGAAAACGTTACTAGATCTAGTGTTAATTCTTAAATGAAAGATGAAATGTGATATTTTATCATAGGAATTGAAATATTTATGCAATTTAAAGCATGTTAAACTATATGTACAGTAGATCTATATATATATATCTACTTTATTTGCTAATAATTCTTAATGTAAACCAGTAACAAGTATGAGCTTAACACTAACAGGGAATTTGAGGCACTTGACTTGGCCGTGGCGCGGGCTTGTTTGAGGTTAAAATTTTAAAGCGAATGAAAGATGAAATATTATCATTAGGTTATTAAAATTTTCTGGAACAGAAAGCATGTTAAACTTTATATATCTACTTCATTTGCTAATACTTTAAACCAATAACATTTTTGAGGATAAAAGTGAATTTGAGGCAGAGGCACGCGATATATAAATATGAAGTATAAGAAATTGTATATAAATATAAAAAAAATCCTGTTTTCTCCTCCCACATGTGAGAGAATTCTTTATAAAAATGTCTCCTGGCCAGAATTACACCTGATATTTGTGTATTGACAATAACTTAAACCAACATGTTGGTATTATCAATGTAACAGAATATTCAGCTAAAAAGAAATAAATATGAAGTGTGAAGTATGAATCTTACATGCTATACTGGATAATCTGAGCTTTTAATTAGCAATAATAAAGTAGTAATAGATATCTGGGTGTAATACATGTATCATATTACATAATCAGCAACATAGTGCTTGCATAGTGATCTAAAGTACAGAAATGAAATTTAACTGCATGTATATCATGGATAATTTCAATGTCTGTCAAGACAGACTGTACCCAATAAGTTATATTTAGAATTTGCTGAGCCATTACAAGGAGCTATACATATTTATCATAATGACATCATAATCCATACTTCTTAATGAAGAAATAAATGTAAATGTGTTTTAAATTACATATAAAAAATGAATATTGTGAGACTTGAATGGAATTCCAAGTGAAAATAAGATGAACAAAAATCTTAAAATAATTAAGCTTATACTAGAGTCTATGCCATGTTGAGACTTAAAAAAAAGTGTACTGTCAATGACAGGACAATAGATATTGATAGGATTATTAAGTTATCTATGATATTTTTTCAAAAAAAGATTTATAAAAAATTACATGTTGTTTGCAGGTAGTGTAGTAATTTGTAGCAGTAAGTCAAAAAAAGTGTTAAATTGTAGTATAAAATCATTATGTAATGGACAGGAAAGTTAAAAAATGGTATATTCATATTAAAATCCATTTTACAGTATCTACAGAACTGTTGATCTCTTGGAATAAGTGGTCTGCTTAATATCTACGTGTTATAATGTGTACTGGACAAAATATTAGTTGTTAATGTGTATACCTACAAAATGAGATCTTTTGACATACTGAAATTTTATTGTCTCATACAACTTTATAAACAGAATTTGTTTGGATAATTTTAGGACTTGTCAAGATGTTTGTCTTACATCCTAAGGCATGGAGCAGAGAGAAAAGGTTTTGAAATTCTGCCTGGTAAGAGATTTTATTATAAAATATTGTTAATACTGTACAGATTTTTTCACAATTTGTATGATACATGTATTTATTTCTATAATTAGCATGCACCATTTCAGGATTTTCACCAACCATAGTCTTTTCTAAAACCAATCAAAGGGGATAGGTTTGTCCAGTGCTTTAATGCTGAATTTATAATTTGACAAACCATTAGTGTTTTTCCTTAATTTTTTTTTCAATTTGCCTGTACCTTTTCATTTGGGAATTTTTTGCCTCATTTGCTTAATGCTAAATGATCAATGTTTGGGGAAAATGTAGACAAATTTTTTGAAAAATTGTTGAAATTTTCATTGGGAATGGTCCTTATAACAGACCTGATTTGAAGTAAGGGGTTTCCCAAATATGGAAGGTAGCAGTTCAAATCCAGCTGTGGTCAAAATTTTTTTTCATTTCTTTACACATCTAAATAAGTTTTTAGATGTTTCGCAACACTCAACTTATGAAATTAGGCCACATTTTAAGTTGGATCTGGACAACATTTGAAACAATTGACCCAGACGTGAAATCAGTCAACAAAAGGCCCCACCTAAAGAAAATGACCAACTTGTTGCCCTAATCACATCTTGCAGAGAGAAAGCAATTAATGCTTAATGATATTCAAAATCACCTGAATGGATGTGTAAAAAACTGTTGTTGTTTTTTATACTGGTCTGAAATAAAATGTGACACGTTTTCAATATTTGTGTCAATTTAGTCACAGTAATGCAAAAATAAGTGAATTCTTCCTTCCTACATGACTGATCAACTACTTCTACTTCTACTCTATAAGTGATCGCCTTCAACTTGTTGAAGATTACATCACTGGGTTGCGCAGGCTAGATAGAACAAACATAATTATTAAAGGTTAAAAACTATTTACATTAAGTGATGGTTTCAGTGACTGTAGATAGTGGCTGAGACAGCTGTTTTGAACGACTCAACAGAGTGGCTCATCACAGTGTTCAGAGGAAGATGGTTCCAGTCTTTAATTGTACGTGGGAAAAAAGAGGTTTGTCCAATTTGTGTTCGGCATGATGGGATTTGAAATGAAAGAGTGTGCATATTTCGCGAGAGTCTGAGAGGGGGGATGAGTCTGTCTGTTTTTGGTATGGCCACTTTCTCATTTACTATTTTGTAAAACATTGTTAATCTGGAGTCTGTGCGTCTGTCTGCTAGGCTTCTCCATTTAAGATTAATTAGCATGTTACTGACACTGGAGGTGTTACAGTGTCGGCCCGTTACGTATCTAGCACCCCTTCTTTGGATCATATCAAGTTTATTTATATCCTCAGTAAAGTAGGGATCCCAAACTGAGCAGGCATACTCTAGTGATGGTCTTACTAATGATTTATATGCCTGCTCCTTTACTGAGGTGGAATTGATGTTAAGATTCCTTTTAAGAAAGCCTAGTGTGATGTTTGCTACTAGGTACTCAGGTGAGCGATATAGGCCCACTTGGGCCTTTTGTTGTTGTTTTTTTTGTTTGTTTCCAAGTATCTATTACCTGTTTATTATTTTTTTGCAGGTGGATTTTTGTATGTAGATGATCTCTTGAAAATGAATGAGTTACAAGAATTCTCAGAAGCTGACTTTGAAAATGTGGTAAAAAACAATGATAAGCAGAGATTTGCTCTAGAAAGAGAACATACAGGAAGACTTAAAATTAGAGCAAATCAGGGGCATAGTATAAATGTATGATACTTTCTTGGTTTATATCTTTACATTTATAATATTTATACCATCTGTAAATCAAACTAATGAGTAAAAGAGTCTATTTTTCTGTTTCTCATCTGGAATTAGGTGATTAATACATAGATATAGAATTATTCACCCATTTTGAATTGAAAATGAAAATTGCAAATGATCATGAACTTTGATAAATGTCTTTACAAAAGAGATCTGAGGCAAAAAAGGAACACCAATAATTAAAAAATATCAAAATGTTGCCACTATTGTTATATTTAATTGTTGTTATAATGATACATGTATTATAGAGGGAATGATTTTCCCTGAAAACATACTGTTAGTGTGTTTCAGTATATTTGCATCATTACTAAATAGTTTTTCCTTACATTGTCCCTATAAGAATAATATAATGAAGATAAGGGCCCACAGCTCAAACAATCACTTTTCACTAACACAAGGTCAGACTATCGCTGAATGCTGTGGTCGTCCATTTCCAGTTGGTGTTCATGACCTGACCTTGATTTAAAGTCATGTACTTGACGTCTATATCATTTAAACTGCATGATTGTTTCTTTTATTTCCTTGTAAAGGAAATGGAGTATAGAGACTATTTAAAAATTGTCAAAATACAGGGTGAACATAATCTTTAACATATATTATGTCAATATTGGTTACAGATATAAACAATTAATATATACTTAATTCTGGCAAATTGTGACATTTTTGTTTGTATTATACTTAAACAAAACAGAAAAATGAACTTGTTAAATGTAAGAGTATCATATAGATTAATCTTAATCTATATTTGTGCTACCATCATAATTTATAGATGACAAAATCTGGATGTGACATTGATAGGGTTGATTTTAAAATCTTTATTTTCAAGGTTGAAGGTCTCGATTTGAAGGAGATTACAGATCACAGAGATATCCCTGTGGTCCTTCATGGCACCTTTCTTAACTGCTGGGAAAGTATCAAAGAAGAAGTAAGTATGACACAAAACCATAGATTGATAGGAGCAGCTCATTTAAAGCTTCAGGTTACATGGGGCCTGGACATTAGTATTTTCAGCCAGTTAATTTAAAACTCACACTATTGTCAAAAGTTAATCATGCATATAAAATTCAAGATTTCTTTTGGTCATACTTGTATCAATATAGATAATATATCATTCACATTGTCAGTACTACTACAACATTCAGTTATTAATGTTCATTTTCATTACACATGAATAATGATACTTGAACATGTATTATAAATGAAATAAATACTGTAAGTCAGTATCAGTACTAAATAGTGTAAGTTTTTTGTAAAAAAAAAATTATTATTGTTTATCAGGGACTGAAGAGAATGGAAAGGAATCATATCCATTTTGCTCCTGGAGAGTCTGGGGATGGAGTGATTAGTGGTCAGTACAGTTTTCCTATTGATTTTGAACCAAATAAATGATATGTTGATAATAGATAACCTACTGTATGTCTAGTGAAAGAATCAGGACAGCTGGTTTAATGTATAGGAGTCCAGTTTCATCAGAATTGTCCATTCACACATACTAATATCTTCATAAGATACATCACAGATATGTATAGTTCAGTAGTTATATTTTTTTATTTTAGGAATGAGGTCAACTTGTGAAATTATAATAACTATAAATGCTGAAAAGGCCATGACAGGTAAGTATATAGTATATCAAGAATTTTGTTTTATTATAGAATTTGATGCTGTTAGTCATTTATATGTTTAAGAAAGAAAACTCCTAGCATGATGATCATAACATATAGCACCCGCACCAAAATTAAGGCAGCTCTGTTAATCCAGCCATGCATTTCATTACTGCTTTAATCTTTAATCTTAAAATTTAAATGGAATTGTTTGTCCGTAGGCACATGACGAAATTGAACAACATTCTTTGAGTTACAGAAGAATTACAAGCCATGTTAAGGGAAATATGTCATATCTCAATACCTGTACTTTAAAACAAATTTTTAAGCCGGCATGGCCTAGTGGTATCGCGCTGGACTCCTGATTGGGAGACCAGGTTTCGAGTCCTGCTCTGGTGATGCCGGTGTCCTGTCTTTCGGATGAGACAGTAAAAACTGAGGCCCCGTGCCATGGTATGCAAAAAATTGGCAGATTAAAGATCCCTCACTGCTAACTTTCCCACTCTTGTTTTAACCAGAATTCAAAATCTGAACATACATAGCTGAGGTAGAGTGGTTACAATGTAGTTTTAGTTGTCTGCTTGTGACAAAATATTGGTAATAATTAACTTGTGAACAGTGAATTATTCATTCATTCATTCATCCATTTCTTAAACAATTAAGGTTTGATATTTTTCATGTATTTATTGTGACAATGCCCTTCTGTTGAAACCATTTTTTTTTACCTTTACAGTGGCAGACAATGACCTTACTAATTTCAAAACCCATTTGGTTAGAAAATTTGATCAATATAAGGTAATTACATAAAGTTTAACACTCAGTGTTTGAGTACACTTCGTATTGGAAGAAGAAGAAGGATTTTCTACCAATTTTAGGGCTCTATCCCTTCCTCTAAGATTGAAAAATGCAAAACATTAGTCATGGGAAACTGCACCAACCCACCCCCTCCCAACATTTAAAAAATATCTATATCTGCCTACGGACTAGAATCTAGAGCATATAGACTGAATTAATTGGGGCCTAATCTATCTTCTAGTAGATGTGGAGCTACGCCATTGATACAGAGATACAGAAGATACATATATACAGGGAAGTATAGTTAAGCGTATATATATACATATATATATATATATATATATATAAGCTTAACTATACTTATATATATAATCTATATATATATATATATATATATTTCTATATATATATACCATGTATACATAGTTATAATATATATATATATATATATATATATATATATATATATCTATATCTATATATATATATATATATATATATATATATATATATATATATATATATATATATAATATATACATCTAATGTAGTAACATTTATTGAATAGTTTAATTTTATCAATTATCTATGAGATACATTATTTATAAATCATAATCAATCAAATCATAAAAAAATTATTGTTGTTTTCAAACATAATATCACATAATATCAAATAACAATGACTTACGATTAAAAACATTTTCAAGGAACAAGAAAGCGCCATTTTTGACATTTTCCGGAAAATTAAACCGTTCTGGATCCATCGTTTTATGTATTTATGCAATGCATCATGGGTTGAATTTCACCCGGCCCCTAACCTCGTTCTTTTGAATTTGGCAACAAATCGTCTCATTGGTTAAAGCCCCGGATGTAGGTGAATGCAAAGCGAACAGATGATTGGACAATAATATAATCTAGTTCCCTGTACTAATAATGTTTTGTTTCACATCGTGTCCAAATTTTCACATTATGGATGGAATTGCAAGAGTGTTATATAGATGTGGGTCTTTCTTAATCACCTGGCTTTCGGATCGTCCCCCCCCCCGCTTGTTAAGACTGAGTACTAAAAGGCCTTGTGATCGGTTGAAAGAATACTCTCAATCAGACACATGTAAATATGTCTCGGTCTCCCAATGACGGATCAAATTCTATCGAATATTGATCAAGAATTAAAGGGGGCACTTATTGTCGTTGAATCGAGCCAATATACATTACTTTATTTGATTGGTGTAGGTGTGTCCCGGCCGGTTCCAATCACCGAAATCAGTGACCGCGGCCGCTATATACAGGTAACCGGCATTGACGATTCTGTCTTATCGCCGTTTCACAACAAACATTTCTTTAGCCTTTGTGGCATGGTCCATGTCGACCATATGTTGGGATGGCATAAGACAACACCTCACATACTAACTGAACGCTAATCTTCCATTAGCGGTATCTGTTGTGTTATTACCCAATCATTTCCTCCTTGATACTAACATCTCAGTACAAGCTTGGGAAGTGCGTTATCTTAGACACCTCTATTATCCGTTTGCATTGGAGAGCACCTGCCACAATACATGACAAATATTACACGATATAGTAAACTATTATCCTTTGTCCAACGACTTAAACACAAAATGGATCTTCGAATTGTTATTGTAATATTCTCAAGTTGCATACAGGGATATTTTTCACAGTGTTTTTACACGGGTAAGGAAACAAAAACGACACATGTAATGTATGATAATATAATTTATAAGTAATGTACAATACATATAGGTATATATCCAATCCATGTGTAGTGGGGGTTTTTTTTTATAGTTGTTCCAATTTCAGAAATGATCGAAAATGACATTTTTTTTTCTTTGGTTTGCTTTTTTTGTCTTTTGTTTTTTGTTTTTGTTTTCTTCTGTTTTTTCCCTTTTTTTGGTGGTGGGGGTTGAATGATTGTTTTGGGTTTTTTCATTATTACTGTATAAAAAAAAGTATGCTGAAAATTATAAATATTGAGATACAATGTGTAGGGTGCCAGCAGAGACGAGTCACCAGCGTGCGTGCTTGACCAGCAGCCGAGGAGATCCAAGTTTGAGTCTGGGCGGTTTCCCTCCAGAGCAAGACACCATACACAGGTTGCTTCCCCTAGTACGTTTCCGTGGACAGTTTATATTATACTATACTCACATTAAGCCATTATTAGTAACAATAAATATGTTTCCTGTAACTTGATGAAAAAAAAAACTATAGTCGGTCCGTATAGATCGGTGTTTTTGTTTTTGTTTTGAGGTGGGGGGGGGGGGGGTGTATGTGGGTTCTTGTTTTTGTTGTTGTTTTTTTTTTGGGGGGGGGGGGGGTTGTTATGTTTTTGTTTTTGTGGGGGTTTTTTATTTTAATTATTATTGAATCAATGTTTAATGGTAACTAGAACAAACACGATATTTGAAGTCAAATATTCAATACTTGTATACGGGAATAAGTTTCTTCTGAAAGTGCAATAAACAAGGTTTAAGGTCGGTGCAAGAAAAAAAAAATAGGGTCGTTTGGGTTATAGGAAACATGCATATTTTTTCATTGGCTTCACGGGAGCGCACCCTAGATTCTAGGTTCAACTAAGACAATCATAATCATGAAAAATCAAAATAAGTTTCTGTGTTTGTGTTTAGAGTCCTGCATGACGAGATATGATAAAGGCCGCTATTACCGAGGTAACATCAGCATGACGGAGCACGGCAAACTCTGCCTGGACTGGGATGGACACGGATATGACGTCACGAACCAGCGGTATCCCACGGAAGGTTTGGAGAAGAACTTTTGTCGGAACCCCCTCGGGAGCGGAGTCAAACCTTGGTGTTATACTGATATCCTGAATACCACTAAGATTAACGGTACAAACTACTGGGGATTCTGTGAAATCCCGGACTGCGGTAAGTGTAATTTAATATGTATTTGTTCTGTTGCTGTCGTTTTATCGTCCAAAACGACGCGAAATTTCACCTACCTATGTGTTTGATGGATGTCACTGTACAGAAATCGGAGTTTAACCAATGAACTTCAACAAGTACACGGGCATACCTTCCCACTTGCCCGACACAGAGTATAACAGACATATATATATTCTATATATAGAAAATACTGTGTCTTCCATCGCCGCATGGTAGCTTACTTGGCCACAGAATTCACGGGTATCTGTGTAGCGATGTGCCGTCCTACGTCACTGACTCTGTTGATGTGGTAATAAAGGGATACGATATCAACAGAGTCAGTGACGTAGGGCGGCATACTGCTACACACAGATACCTGTGACAGAATCGAAGAACCATACGACGGGGTTGATAAGGTATCTATGTAACAATGATTGGCGGATTTAGAGGGGAGGTGCAGGGGTTGAACACAACATCCCCCCACCCACTTGGTCAGGACATGAACCCTGACTGCAGTCAAAAGTCCTGCACAGGACGACAAATCTCCTGGCGTCTGAGTGGATATATTTGCATCGTTTTGACAGAAATGCTGTATATGGGCTGTCTGTTGACAAGTAACAATATTATAATTTGGATCAGTATTTTTCATATCCTGTGAGTTATAGTATTTTCAGCAAGCACATTTTCTGCTGAGGGTGAGTTCAGAGAAGGACGTACTATATGTGGATACATCAACATTTTCTGCAATCACAGCTTGAAAGTCTAATGGACACATTTATACATGTAGTCATACCAGCTAACTGATAATCACACGAAAGTACGATTCCGGAATATCAGACCCTACACACACGGCCCGTGTTTGACTGGATATTTTGCATTAGCCAAACACTTTACTACCAAGTTGCCACGCGTTGCATTTCGTCATTATCCTAGCGAAGTTAGTATGATGTTTTTCTTGTAACAGTATGATTCTAAACTCCTGATATAATCGTGACTATGATTACAGTACATATCTTACTTCAAATAAATCACACGTATATAACGTACAAATGATGTAAAGTCATCTGTTCCTATAGTTTAATTTCACTGAGTTTGCTCATATTAAAACGACTTCGCCATCGAAAGTATGACTGAGATTATCCAAAAGTCTGCAAGCCTCGTACTGGACCCAACTGCAGGCTTCTCTGACTACTAGAGTGGTAGGGACTCCATGACGGTCTTGTTCAGATCATACCAGAGGAGATAAAGTACTAAGCCTTGTCCCCCTGACCGTTAATCGGGAATCCTATGTAGATCAAGGACATTACCGGCAGTTCGTTTTCAGACGGGCAGTGCGCTGTTAGCTCATGTTAATGTCACTTTACATGTATATATGTTTGATATCAAAATACAGTATTATGGAACGAAATTTATATTTCAAAGAAGAATTTTGTTCCATGATAGTAAATTTCGTTCTATAATACTAATTGTTTTTATATTTTCGTGACTCCTCAACCTGAGTATCCTGTCTATCCTTCTTCTTTATATGGAGGATTATTAATAATCTTATATGTGTGTCATTTAATTGTACTCTTTTCGTGATGAGTAGGAAGGTGGCCCTGTAAATCGATTAACTTAAGTCTGTGCCGCAGCTCTATCATTATGAGCTTATCGTTCTCTGCTCTACATATCCGTGGCGACTTTTGTCATACAGCTATATCAGATGTATTTTCCTTCTTTTGTAATATTTTCTAGAGCCATGTTATCTGCGTGGTATCCAGTTCAAGGATGGAGATGCTTTCCACAATGGTTGTTCTCAGTGTGTGTGTCTTTCAGACGGAATTCGATGTTATGGGTAAGTACAACTGTCAAAATATCAGTGAGAGATCTAGAGGTGACACAAAAAACGAGGCCGGGGGGGGGGGGGGGAGGGGGTCAGACAAGAACACGGGGTGAAAAATTCAGAAGACGGTCTATTCATTGAGAAGCCCAGTAGCTTATGCCGACTTCTCTGGCTATGTCTTAGAGGTTTCGCCTTCTGTCACACATTACAAGTGTGTGTACAATATCATTATCGTCGTCTGTGGTGGCCTCCTTGGGACTCCCAGACCACTCATCATTTTCAATGCTCTCCCTTCCCCTTCTTAATACAGCAGCCCATTTTGAACAAAACTGTAAGAAAGTGGTTCATACCCAAGGGTTTTCACCAAACCCTTATGAATTTCATTGGAAATCATCCCCTCCTTACTTAGATCTATACTTAATCACTGCTCTAAATTCAGGTTTCTGTTCAATTTGACGGTTTGACTAACCCTGAACTGTTAACAGCAATCTCTGTGTATAATTAAAAGCGTTGAAATATTAATCCCTCCGACCACAATGTCAGTATGATGAATAATGGCTTGATCGAGGTTATATACTTATTTATAGTAGCAAAGTACGTATACCGGACCGAGAACTTTTTGATCATACCTCGTAATTTGTATCTACCTTGTACTGATTTCCTGGAAAAGGGTCCTCCGATCTCTGACATGAGAAAAAAAAAAATAAAAGAAGCTGTGTTTGTGAAACACTAATGCTCTTGGCGGCACCAAAGTCCAAAAAGTTTTTTATTAGTGTGAAGGTCAAGGTCAAGGTCAAAAGGTAATCCTATCTTGGTGTCATTTGAAAAAGGCTTCATTAGTTGAATACGCATGTCAAATATGAATCTCTATCCCTCACAGCTAAAAAATTATAGCCAAGGTTAAAGTTGATAACAGACAAACAAACAGAGAGAACAAAAACAATCATGCCCCCGGTCTATCGATCCGGGGGCATCAAATCTCTTTCTATCCACAGTCGGAGCTTCATGTACCAAGTTTGACTATTTCACTAGGCCTAAGAAATACCCACTCTATTTAAGCACTTTCAGACAAGAAATAAAACTGCCACACAAGGTTGTAGCCATCGTGATTAAGTAAAAAACAAATGTAAATCCTGTAGATTATCACATCAAATTGGAATAAACGTATTTGATTGGAATTTAGAATGGAGTCGAAATAATGAGTAACAGAGTATAGTATTGTATCAGACAGTGAAAATAACATAATGATAGTACCTCGCAAGTTTTATAAATGTACAAAAATGTCCTTTTTCTCCCAATATATGCGTATTACTTCGGTGGGTGTATGCAGATTAATTTTGTATTACACATTTACTATCATTTATGAAAACTCGACTTACTTTTAAGTAAAACTTTTAAACTACTTAAATGAGATGTTTGCTGAGCTAATTTAAAATGTGAAGTCATTCGAACCCGAACATCATTCTGATTCATGCAAACAATTCACTTTTAAATAGAGAATATGTTTCAGCTGGAAAAATATTAAAGAAATGTGGTGGAGCGAAATTTAGGTTATGTAACAATTCCTGTAAGAAAGGGGATGTTTTATGGCAATGGCATTGCTCAGTCGATGGTGTGCCCAGTCCCTGTACCAGTAAGCTGGCTGTTGGGATCCTAACGACCATTCTCCGAAATGTCACGCGAATTAAGGCCAAGTGTCCAAATCTAAATAAGACAGAATACAGGATGTACTGCAGTAGTAAAGTTTACAGATTAATGCAATACATAATATAAAATAAAGATGTGAATAAAAAGAATTCATTATCGCTGATTTCATGTGACATAAAGCTGAAAAAATATCACAATGTTCAAATGACAAATTTCTGCGAGTTTCTTTGCTTTCAGTTGTCCGAATTCACCGTCGAAACAGGAAGTGGAATTTGGGTGCTACAAAGTGTCAGCACCAACAGCCAAATACCCGGCATGCTGCGAACGTAAAATATGCCACTCGGATAAAGAGTTTAACTTCAAAGATTACACAAACTATCTCAGAAAAGTACTTCAGAATTAAGTACACATTGTCCATTTTTTACAATTACTTTTAATAAATTTTATCAAACGTAGATTACTGTTGTAATTCACCATATTAAGGATTCATTCTCACGAGTGTGTGATTTCCAAGTTCATACTGCTGTAAAATTAAGAACAATAACTATGATGGGCATAAAGGGATAACAGAACATTAAATGTGTGACCGGGTGCCAGAGAGGAATAAACGTCTCATGTTTACCAGCCACATCCGCCATGAATGTAAAAATTCAGAGAGTGCACCTTGAAAATATTTTCACACTGCACAAAAGGATTTAAACTGAATAGCAAGTGTCACTACATCACAGCAGAAGACAGAGAACTCCATAGAGGTGTTACGATGTGTAAAACATTATAGACCGAGTAATTCTGAAGGCAACACCGGCACTATTTCACCTATATGATGGTTGTACTGTCTGGTTTTAAATTGTGCAAGATCATACAATATGACATAGACTCACCCCAAGCAGTGATGGTTCCTGTATATAACAATAGCTGTGTCTACCTTGACACGGAAATGAAGTTTCTACTATCTCATTAAAAAAAAAAATGAAAAATTATTTTCTGATCTAAGGTAAGACTGTTCAGAAAGAAGGCTTGAAGCAATATGGTTTTGTTTAGTTTTTTTTTTTTTTGCTTTTGTATGTTTGTTTTATTTGTGTGTGTTTGTCGGTGGGATGTTTGTTTTTGGTTTTTGTTCCTTTTTTTCCCTTATACGGTGACAGTATTTGCGTATGTATCACGCAACATTAAAACCGAAGACACGGATTCTCCCCCGAAGTAGTGAGGGACAATTAACCTGCCTTGCATTTATCACACAAGGCCTTAGGTTTTGTCTCAACTAAAAGACAAGATAATGAGAAGCCGACGGTTACACTCAAACCTCTCCATCATTAGCAAAGCACCTTGCAGAATGAGCTATGTCGGGTCAGTTGAAAACGTGAGAAGTTTACACAGATGCAAGCAGATGAATGGACTGAATCCATTACAATAGACAAGTTGAGCGTTACACTATTCCGGAATTACAGGTCAGTAGATCCTTTGGTTCAGGGAATGGATAATGGACAAAACAATAGCTAAGTAGATCCTTTGGTTCATGGAATGGATAATGGACAAAACAATAGCTCAGTAAATCCTTTGGTTCAGGGAATGGATAATGAAAAAACAATAGCTCAGTAGATCCTTTGGTTTAGGGAACAGACAATGAACAAAACTATAGCTCAATAGATCCTTTGGTTCAGTGAATGGATAATGAACAAAACAATAGCTCATTTGAGCTTTTGGGTCAGACAATGGGCAATGAACCATCACAACAGCTCAGTTGAGCCTTTGGGTCAGGCAATGGAAAATGAACCATACAACTGTTTAGTTGGACCTTTGGTTCAGACAATGGACAATGGACCATCACAATAGCTCAGTTGAGCCTTTGATTTCAGGGAACTGCTAATGAACCATCACAGAAGCCTAAACAAGTCTTTGGGTCAGATGAGCTAAAACACAGTCATACTTTGGTTGTAAAATATGATAGGAAAAGTAAACTCATAAAATGCAACATGTAGATACCGGTGAATGTTAAGTTAAACATCTGCTCTATCTTACTCTTTCTATAGGACTTCTTTTCTAGACATATCTCTGTTATTAACCCTACTCTTTCTAGACATATCTCTGTTATTAAGTCCACTTTTTCTAGAAACATCTCGGTTATTAACTCTACTCTTTCTAGACATATCTCGGTTATTAACTCTTTTCTTTCTAGACTTATCTCTGTTGTTAACTCTACTCTTTCTAGACATATCTCGGTTATTAACTCTACTCTTTCTAGACTTATCTCTTTTATTAACTGTTAAGCGCTTGGCTTGCGGCGCCGACGATCCGGGTTCGATTCCCGGGTTGCGCCACTATGTTAAAGAGGTTGGTAACCTTCTGCTTCCATGTCGCGATATAACTGAAATATTGTTGAAAGCGACGTAAAACACCAACCAACCAACCAACTTTTATTAACTCTACTTTTTCTAGATTTATCTCTGTTATTAACTCTACTCTTTCTACACATATCTCTTATTAACTCTACTCTCTCTAGACTTATTTCTGTTGTTAACTCTACTCTTTCTACACATATCTCTGTTATTAACTCTACTCTTTCTAGACATATCTCTGTTATTAACTCTACTCTTTCTAGACATATCTCTGTTATTAACTCTACTCTTTCTAGACATATCTCTGTTATTAACTCTACTCCTTCTAGACATATCTCTGTTATTAACTCTACTCCTTCTAGACATATCTCTGTTATTAACTCTACTCCTTCTAGACATATCTTTGTTATTAACTCTACTCCTTCTACACATATCTCTGTTATTAACTCTACTATATCTAGACATATCTCTGTTATTAACTCTACTCTTTCTAGACTTATCTCTATTATTAACTCTACTCCTTCTAGACATATCTCTGTTATTAACCCTACTATATCTAGACATATCTCTGTTATTAACTCTACTCCTTCTAGACTTATCTCTGTTATTAACTCTACTCCTTCTAGACATATCTCTGTTATTAACTCTACTATATCTAGACATATCTCTTTTATTAACTCTACCTTTTCTAGATTTATCTCTGTTATTAATTCTACTCTTTCTAAACATATCTCTTTTATTAACTCTATTCTTTCTAGACTCATCTCTGTTGTTAACTAAACCGGCAGGTCATGTTATTACTGGTGACCTAAACTGTATTTCGGACAAGAAATTGCGCACCCTTTTTGAAAAAGGACCTAAATATAGGTTACCGTCCAGGATAGATTTCAATAAATGCCATGACGTTATAGAAGATGCTTTAACTACATATTGTAAACGTTGGTGTAAAAAAGAACAGGTAAAGGTTCATGCTCTTAATGATTGGAAATACGAGATTTTAAGTATTGTCGATATCCGTATTAAGAACTTTACGGAAAATCCGCATTTATTTCAACATCCTTATACATTGACGGCAAATTCTATAAAAAAAGAAGATAGCTGATTTACATGCTAAATATGTCTTTGTTCCTGCTGATAAAGCAGGTAATAACATAATAGTTGTTTGAAAACTATATTATATTGAAGTACTTAAAAACGAATTAAACTCCACTCATACATATGTGGAAAACCCTACATCAAAAGACAGCACTTTGCACGATCACCTCATGACCATGTCCGACTTCAAAATTAAAGCTGATAAATCTGATCTCCCAACCATGTATTGGCTCCCAAAACTACATAAAAGTCCATATAAATCACGTTTCATATCTAATTCTAGCCACTGCTCTACTACGGTACTATCGAAATATATTACGTCTGCTCTAACTGCTATAAAAGATCATATTATCAAATATTGTGATGTCGCATTTCATAATAGTAACATCAATTACTTTTGGTCGATTAAAAATTCTCATGAAGTTATAGACAAACGTCTTTCGCTAAATTTCAAAGCGACTCAAATTTCTACATTTGATTTTTCTACACTTTATACATCTCTGCCTCATGATTTGATTAAAAGCAAGTTGCTGTCTCTTATACAATGGTGTTTTCACAGAGAATCTAAAACTTACATATGTACTTCAAATAACTCCGGATTCTTTTCCAACAAACAATATACTTCATATAAATACTGGACTTGCAAGGAATTATGTAAAGCACTAGATTTTCTCATGAATAATATTTTTGTGCAATTTGATGGCAAGATATATCAACAAATAGTTGGGATTCCTATGGGTACTAACTGCGCGCCTCTGATAGCAGATTTATTTCTTTATTGTTATGAGAGGGATTTTATGGTTTCTATTCAAAAATCAAAACGTTTTGACCCCATTGACAAATTTAATAATACTTGCAGATATCTGGATGACATTTTGGTTATCGACAATCCCGAATTCGAACAATTTATATCAGAAATATATCCACCAAAGCTCACATTGAATAAAGCTAATACTTGAGATAAATCTACATCTTTCTTAGATTTAAACATCAAAATATATGCTAATATTTATGATAAACGTGAGGATTTTGGATTTCCTATTGTAAATTTCCCTTACTTGGATGGCGATGTCCCTCGACTCCCATCATATGGTATCTATATATCTCAATTAGTTCGATTTGTCAGAGGCTGCACCGATGTTTTGGATTTTCATAAACGAAATTTACAAATTACTACTAAACTTTTAACTCAGGGTTACAGATATCACAAGCTAAGAAAAACATTCGGCAAATTCTTCAGATCTTATTCAGAACTTCTATCTAAATTTGGAAATATTTCTTTTCAACAGTATGTATCCAATGGAATTTCCCATCCTAATTTTTACGGTGATCTCGCATATAAACTAAGGAAAGTAAAAGGCTCCGATAACGTTATTTGAACTTATATTGAACGTATGTTGAACTTTCTTATCGATAATATTTTTGTGGTGTTTGGAGGTAAGGTTTTTCAACAAATTGTCAGCATTCCAATGGGCACTAACTGTGCTCCGCTTCTGGCTGACATATTCCTTTACTCATACGAAGCTGAATTCATTCAGTCTTTGCTTTCGCAAGGAAAAAAACAATTGGCTCTTGGCTTCAATTTTACTTACAGATATATAGATGACTTGCTTTCAATTAATAATCCTTCTAATGCTAATTACCTTAGCATCATCTATCCAAGTGAACTTGAGGTCAAAGAAACCATAGAAAGTAGTAATTCTACTTCGTATTTAGATATTATGTTGTCTTTCGACATTAATGGTCAATTGAACACCTCACTCTATGACAAACGTGACGATTTCAATTTCGCTATCACAAACTTTCCTTTCATAAGTAGCAACATTCCATCATCGCCCGCATACGGCGTATTCATATCTCAGATAATACGTTATTCCAGAGCATGTTCAAATTACAGTGACTTTGTTCTGAGGGCTAGGCGACTTTCAGTTAAGCTGCTCAACCAGGGTTATATATGTGCTAGACTAGCAACGTCACTGAGGAAATTCTATTGTCGTTACGAGACTCTTGTTACTCCATATGATATCTCGTTATCCAGACTTTTAAATGATATTCTGGACTGAGACCGATTCCGATCATTTTACACAGATTTGACACCTTCTATACTAGAAGGTTACCTACTTCGACTTCTCCATATATAAATACATATGGAATTTACACGATCTGACTCTTTCTACTGGGTATATGTGACGGGTGTTGCTAGCAAGCAGGAGATGCTCACTCTCCCCGGGAACCTGATCTCACTCCATCACAGGGGTTCACATATGCTCTTCAAGTAGACATATTTTGTTATTTTCCATTTGTTTTTCATTTTCACTGATTTTGTATGTCCTCTGGTTTTATGATTTTTGGGCTTGTGCTTTAGATTTATCCATCATCTTTACATCTTATCATGTAATGAAATAGTCAAATGTCTCCTAAATAGACAATATAATATTGAGATCATCAAAAAGACTATAAGTCTTGTATTTGGCCCCTCTACAGCCTTATGCAGACTTTTACTTGAACGTTGCACGCTGACTAACAGGGCGGTGGGGACTATATGACGGGCCTTGTCCAAACCTCTTTCAGACATGATCCTGAACCTTGTCCCCTCTGACTGTTAGTCGGGACTCCTACAGATCTAGGGTCTTAGCTCGCTTTCAGACTGGCAGAGCACGGTTTACCATGTTGATGTCACATATATTTTTATACCATTATGTGTTTTACAATACCTTACGTGTTTATATTTTTATGACCTCTCAATATGCGATACATGTTGATCCTTGTTCTTTACATGGAGGATTATTTATAAATTTTTAAATGTATGTCCTTCGATTGTTCTGCTGTTATGGTGAGTGGGAAGGTGGGCCCGTAAACCGGTTAACGACACCATTTGTTTGGCTTTTGTCAAATTAAATGACCGTCCTAAGTTGGTATCGTAATTGCACTACAATCAAATATTTTTGTAATGTGTTATATGTTCTAGTATATTATTTATATTCATGTATTGTATAGCTCCATGGTGACTTCTGCCACATAACTGAACCAGTAACTCCTCTTTTTTCTTTCTAGACATATTCGTGTTATTAACTGAACTCTTTCTCGACATATTTCTGTTATCATTTCTCCTCTTTCTAGACATATCTCTGTTATTAACTCTTCTCTTTCTAGACTTATCTCTGTTATTAACTCTACTCTTTCTAGACATATCTCTGTTATTAACTCTTCTCTTTCTAGACTTATCTCTGTTATCAACTCTACTCTTTCTAGACATATCTCGGTTAGAAACTCTTCTCTTTCTAGACTTATCTCTGTTATTAACTCTAGTCTTTCTAGGCATATCTCTGTTATTAACTCTACTCTTTCTAAGCAATTCTCTCTTATGAACTTTTCTCAATAACTACATTCAACAAACGGAAGCTGTTTAAAACACAAATTTAATTAAATAGCACATTGATTAATTCAATTGGTCATCAATAACAACAAATCAATTCATCAGAAACTCCCATTGGCTAAAATCAGCACATGCTCAGCTAGACAATCTACCTGAGCACAGGTATCGTGAGAAAGAGTAGTCTTTTA
Organism: Pteria penguin; assembly: GCA_035048485.1. NCBI lineage: Eukaryota > Metazoa > Mollusca > Bivalvia > Pterioida > Pteriidae > Pteria > Pteria penguin. The sequence continues at coordinate 4,022,184 of CM068582.1, forward strand.
TGGCCCCTCACTGTACAGTGAATGCAGAAACCTTGGAGTAAAAGACGCAACACTGAATGTTCTGCAACAACATGCTCATGTCTTATATGAGAGGAGAACAAAAATGAAAGCATTCAGATGACCCTATATAAGAGTCACGTGATGTACGCTCTACTGGTCAGGTAGATGACACTGACATGGCACTGACTTTAACACTAGAGCTCAATTTTATCATATCCTGCAAAATGTAACACACAATAATATTTTATAGGTTGTAAGTCTTCAGAGAAATTTCACAACTTTTTATTCCGAAGTCTCTTCAGTTTCTGAATTCTTCTTCTCACTGCAGCTTTTAGTTTGGCTTGATTTGATTTTAATTTTTGTTTATTCTTTACCCAGTTTGTCATTTTTCCTGTCCTCACTCTAGCCATTTTCATATTTGCTTTGACTTTTTCCTGAATACTCCTTCTTTTAGTATGAAGCCTCTTTTTCCCTTTAGACGTACCTTCTGCCACAAGAGATCGGAGTTTATTTTGTTGCTGAACGGCACTCATTTTTCCAGTTTTGCGTAGGTAGCGTATTACAAAGTTAGTTCCAGCTAAGGTTACAGTGTACCTTGCAGGAGTGGCTATTTTATACATAAGGTAAGCTACAGCAATACTTCCTAAGCTGGACGACCTGAAAGGTTTCAGTATCGTTTCACTTGCTCCTAACTTCTCCAGTATTCCCACAACATCAACTCCACTGCAATCAATATGATCAAATTGTTAAGCCAAATTATAGATACCTACATAATACGGTATGAAAATTCAGAAAAGCTAGGCACAAATATACATATTAATATTACTGTTATATCGTACTTTTTTTTCCAAGTTGTATTTGGACAGTGGGCGCTGCATACTTTGGTGGTAATTTACAATAATGGCGTCAAAAATAAGGTACCTTCGGGTATGCTAGGCATGCAGTTTGGAGATGACTTGGAGTATATATTTTTAATACTGTATATAGATATATTTTAGCACACTTATTTTTCTAACTTGTATATCTACCATTTTATATAATACTTCATGCTATTATTCTAAATAATTTTATATAGTATGTTAATTTTATACGCGGTATAGGTTTAGATACGAATTTCCGACATGTATTTTAACATTAGCATCAGTCAATTTTAACACTATACTTACGCGCATAATAATGACGTTATGACGTCATCGCTTATCTTGGTTTAGATGCTTATGTATCTTTGAAACGTAAACATGGATTTTACTTAGCTTTGTATTTGTCATCTGAAAAATTGCTTAATAAAGGTCGTGAGGCCGAAAATTTGCAATACAGAGTGTTTGTGTTCCTTTAGTTTTATATGTACCGGACTTCCCTTTGGAGGACTTCTTCGAATCTTTATTCAATAATATTTGTACTAAAATTATACTAAACAAGCACAATGAGTATTGCTGAAGCACTATGTGTCCCCCACTGGTTTCCATAAATTTACGTAGTCCAAGTACCATAACTCTTCCAAACATAAGTCAATCATGACCACACTTGAACTTGATCTGTCACTCATTGACACAAAGCTACATACAAAATGTCAAGTCAATAATTTCAATGGTTACCAGAAAATAGTCCATAAAACCAAAGTGTCTCAGACAGACAGATAGACGGAGCGGAAACCTGTAGTCCCCCTAGTTTGACCAGTAGAGGTCTAATAAAAATGTTTACCTGACTACTGTGAAGTAAAAACTTCCAAACCAAACAGCAGATGTGACAAGATGTACCCCTACTAAAATCTTCCCATGCTTTTTATATGTCTCCTTAAATCTCTGAAAGACACTCTTTTCTGCTCCACTGGTAGTTGATTTGTTCTGTGAAGTTTCTTTCGGTTTCTTTGCAGCATCATTCTTTGTGTTTACAGGCCCTTTTCTAAAATGCTGAATCCTCTGATATGTTGTCAGTCTCCTTGGTAACTCAACCTGGATACGACCACAAGCTAAGCCTACAATAAGAAAGAACACATTACAATTACAGTCAAACTTCGATATCTCAAACACTGATATCTCAAATACCCGGGATATCTCAAAGTCGGACGTCAGTCCCGAAAAAAATCCTTCATATTATGATTTAATTCACCCCAGATGTGTCAGACACTGATGTGTCGAATACCATGCTTATCTCGAATTTTTTTTTAAGTCCCGAAGTCTTATTTACCCAGTTTATCTCGAAGTTGGCTTCTTTTTCCCCGCGGCGTCTTTCCTAGTTGACAGATCACGCGCACGGTTTGATTCAATTGATCGTGTCAATGTACAATGTAGAAAACCGCTGTAATTACATAATCGATCCAGTCTATTCATACCTTGTTATTTATACTTATTGTTACCACACGATGATAGATTATTAAATTTGACCTTGCAATTAAAAAAATAACATTAACTCAGTTTTTCATACCTGCATTTATTTAAAGAAATTTCTTTACATTGTTCATTAATCTATTTTTATTTCATATTCATGAGTATGTCTGTGTATTTTAATGTAAAGTAATAGTAGCTTGACGTGTTTTTAATAAAATAAAATTATGACAAGTTTCTTCACCTCGTCTCATGGTTTTAAGTATAGTATATGACAGTTATGTCCAGTATTGAATTTAACATATAAATGTACTGAGAACCAAACATGACGTTTTCAGTTTTGGAGTATATTCTCTTTATATATTTATAAATAAAAGGTATGATGAGATTTAGATTAATTAATTTGTACATTAACGCATATTTCTTGTTAAATACATCACGTACGATAACAATCATGTGTCAAATGTACCGGCATATGTTTACAACTTCAAAATTTGTGATCCTTAACTCGAAATTTGGATATCTCGAACAACGGATATCTCGAAGTATTTTCCATGGTCCCTGCGACTTCGAGATATTGAGGTTTGACTGTATATGCTTATTATGACCAAAGACAAACTATGAAAATTCCTATTAATAATGTAATTAAAGAGGTTAATGTGTTCAAATGTAATAAAGTAAACATCAAGATCTTATCATCCAGGCCAATTGTTACGATCCGCTCTCCTCCACTATTATCGAGGAGCACAGTGGATCATAACACTTGGCTTGCAAAGATGTAATCCTTTAATTATATCTACTTGTATTTGCTTATTTCAAAATTTAATCGAACTACACTGTTACTAAATATGGAATGTTGTGCGAGTGTTCCTTTCCCTATGCCACAATGTCGCAGGGCGAATGGGAATCACAATCACTAATTTTTCACATGTAGCAAACAGTTAGTTAAACATAGCTTTTTAATAAATTTTCTTCTCTGTTTGCTATTCCACATGAAAAAGGAGAGTTATTTGAAAAATATGTAAAATTTGATGAAAACTTTTTTTGGTTATATTTCACTTTATACAAAAGACTGAAATGTACGGTTGCCAGAGGTTTCGGCCCTTAACCGGTTCGGCCCACAGAGGTTTCGGCCCTTCACCGGTTCGGCCCTCAATAAAATAATTCGCTATTTTTCACGTTTTGGTGATTTTTTTTATATTTTTGTAATTTGTTACCCATTTACATCACATCTACGTCATTTTACACCAAAACTTTCTACACCTGTAAATTTAATGTGAGATCATCTCATGTCATTTGAACATTGAAGTTCAATAACAGATCACTAGTCAATTAGTTGTTCAATAGAAGTCCACCATCATGGATGACAAATGTGTAGAATGCAATAAAATTGTTAAAGACAATCACCAAGCACTTGCCTGTGATAAGTGTGGTACATGGTACCACCTTGCCTGCAATACTGGTATGTAATGAAAACAATCAAATTTATATTTAAATTTTATTTTATATAGCATACCATGTATATCTATACATTTTGAATAAAGAATTGAAATCCTACATATGCACATTTAAATATACAGGTTATATTTCTTGATTTTGTCATCATGGATGACAACTGTGTAGAATGCAGGGAAATTGTTTAAGACAACCACCAAGCACTTGCCTGTGATAAGTGTGGTAAATGGAACCACATTGCATGCAATACTGGTATGTAATGAAAATTGAAACCATTCAAATTTAATGTCCCTTTTTGGTCCAACAAATGCTACATTTTCCAAGTTGTGTTTGTGAAACACGAATGCCCCCAAAGCACTATATCACTATGGGAAGATAAAAATTGAATCCCATAGATCTCTATTACTTTGACTTCAGGAATCTCTCTTAGAAAATAATTATTGAGGGCCGAAACCTCCAGGGCCGAACCGGTAAAGGGCCGAAACCTATGTGGGCCGAACTGGTAAAGGGCCGAAACCTCTGGTAACCAAATGTACAGGAATGTTTTGTTGTATTAAGTTCATGTCGTACTTATTCAGTTTTAGGAAAGATTTGCTACAAAACTGAATCAGTTTTTTCTTACATGCTATCATAAAGTCTCATAGTGACATCTTATGTGATAACCAAATTCTTCTATTTATTGATAAAATTTCAGACTCTGCTTGTACTTACATGATAATCTATGCGTTTGTAGATAATGTGGCCTTCTCGGCGAATAAATTCTTATTTCAGAGAGTATCTTATAGATAGGTTCTATCCTATTTAGGATTGCCCTTGTTCTGTTCATTGTCATGATAATCTTGATCTAAAATAGAAGAAACATTTCAGTCCTCTGCAATGACATGACACTAACAAACATGCTGCCGGAAAATTATGAAACAGTAAAAGTCAAACCGATAACGAACTTTCTAGAACGGCTTACGCAAGATCCACCTCACTTTCGAATATTTTATGTTATAAAATATGATCTTATCTCTCTGTGTTTTTTGATTTAGCATTAATGTATGTATGTTTATATAATGCAAAATGATTTAAAAGACGTCTAGATCTACTGACCCCACTCGCCACATTTCTTGTCAATATGCCTGTACATGTATGCCATTGGGAATAACATTTTACTAACTATAAATGAATAAACAGGTAAAAAATATAAATGTACAAGGAAATGAATTAAATAATGGATATAAATATAGATAAATACAGTGGCAGATTTACGGGGAGCGAAGGGCCCCCCCTCCCCAGCAGTGACCCAAAATCGTATCAAAATCCTGTATTTTGGCCCATTTTCTGTTAAAATCAACAAAATTCGCCCCCCCCCGACCCTCGGAAAAAGGGGCGCTGGAACCGCCACTGAAATATTAAATATGAGTGGGTCTGGCAAACATAATCATCTATGACAGCCTTCATTAAGGCTAAAGCCGGCGTGGCCTAGTGGATAAGGTGCTCGGCTCCTGATCGAGAGGTCATGGGTTCGACTCCCGCCCGGGGCACACCGGTGTTTTGTCTTTCGAATGAGACAGTGAAAACCGAGGTCCCGTGTCACGGTAGGCGTGGCACGTAAAAGATCCCTCATTGCTTCGGGTGGGTTCGTTGTAAAGGTTTAAATTTGTATGCAATGCATCAGGCAGATGCCGTCACCATATACGTGAAATAATCGTGGAGTGACGTGAAACAATAATCAATCAATCATTAAGGCTAATTTCAGCTAACCTCAAACTTCAGTTATCAATGAACACGAGGCACCAGTTAATCTCCAGTGGGATGCTCTCTACTCCAACCCTATGTCAACCCATGACATTTGTTCTCTACCCCTCCTTACTTCCTATCCTTCCCTGAAATATCATTTGTAGCGGTTCGAAACGTCATATACACGAACTAACTGGTTTATGAAACAACTGCAATATCCGTTTTGGTTTTAATATTAGTTAGAACCTTTCGATTTAGCAGGAGCCGGGCACGTTTCACTTTGTGTTTTGTGGTAGTATTAACGTATTATTTCTACACTGATTTAACAATTATTATCCGAAACAATGAATTAATAATTATCAATAAGAACCATGCTGTATATACTATTTTGATTTAATTCTTGCATTTTATTGTTTCTGTATAGCATTTTAGATTGCTGGAGATTTCGTACCCGGGAGAATTCGTACCCCGGAGAATTCGTACTCAAATGAATGGGTACGAATCTTCCAGAGAATTCGTACTCTACATATAATTTATAAGTATATATCTATAATACTTTGTACATTTTATAATTTCGTATTAAGGTTCTTAACGAAGACTGTGTTATATAGTAATTAGCAATATACGTATGCATGTTCAGGGAATAAACTTAACAGAAATTTTTACGAGCCATGTGGGCTCGTAAAACTCAGAATCTACGGGTCCACACCAGTCTATATGAGTCCACACTAAAACCATTCAAAAATTGCAAGAAAAACTAATCAATTTCTTTCTGAATTTTATTACATTACACAACAATTTCTCTCCAATTTTACTCCTTGAAGTAATCGTCCCCATTCCAGCATGATTTTCTCAAAATTAAGGTGGATAACCTATGGTAAACTGTTAAAATTCTGATAGAGGACGGTCTGACAAACATTTTGATATATGGATTGTATATAATTTCTATTGAAACGGTGAAGGTATGAGCCGACCGTTTCAATAGAAATTAGATTGTATATAGCTAAAATGCAGGATGTTGTGTAAATCTTGCTGGAAATTTGTTAATTTAATATGAGACCTTATGGGAAATGGAATTACTAAGCTTTGACCTATGTAAACAAACGTGAAACACAAGGGCGTAGCCGGAGCGCAAATCATGTGTACGCACAAGAAAGGCAGGGGTTTGGGGGAAAGGAAAACGACCACCTCTCTCTCTCTCATGAGATACATGTACTATATTTTTGACAAAATGATGTGTACGCACGTGCGTATTTGGCGTAATGGTAGCTACCACTGAAACCAAATACTGCTAACTAACAAATAAAAAGAACATGTCCGGATTTGAAATATCTAGACGCTTAGTTCCGCTTACTCAGTGACGGAATTAAGTGTTTAGATGATTCAGATTAGAATTCAAAAAGGAAACGGCTGATTCGTCTTGCAGATTTTTCGTTCGCCACGTGGGCGAGTAGGAAGTATTTCTTGGTTGTCCACAACAAATTTTACTCGTCTTGGGCGAGTGGGTGAGCGTTAAGTTTATTCCCTGATGTTGCAATTGCATGTAACTGTACGTAGAATGTATAACCTCGGAGGGATGGAAACACAAATGGACAGATAAAACACAGGCGTCTGATCGACTTTCGCAGCTCCTAGTACTTAAAAGAGGTCATTATAACTCTCGCCCAGTACAGAATACGATAGTGAGTTGATTTTATCAATTAATAGCCTAAGGAGAATAATGAATCATGTGCCATATCTAAATGCTTCCACTCTAGGATGGGCACCTCGCTACAAAGCTGGGGTAACCATTACTTTCTTTCTTTCATTCCGATTGATTCATGCATTATTACAAACTTTTACTATATTACACACTTATAATTGTAACAATTTTATTTAGTACCAAACATAAATACAAGAAAGACACAGAGAAATGTTTCAAATGAAATCGAAACATTAGCAGCTGAAACGTAATTTTATTGCTTGGGGCCAAATCATGATAATGTCAAGTATAAAATTCAGCATGCAAACACAGTCTTCTTATAAAATGTATGGGATTCAGCGAAAGCTATGATATATTATAAATATATACTTATAAATTATATGTAGGGTACGAATTCTCTGGAAGATTCGTAATCAGGTACGAAATCTCCAGAGATTTCCTCCCCATTCATTTGGGTACGAATTCTCCCGGGTATGAAATCTCCTGATACCACATTTTATGGTAATGACTACAAAGTACAATATCGACGCCGCATGATCACGACATGACGGTCTTCCCGGTAAGCAATAACACATCATTACGTTTTATGCCCTCTTCGGGCATGGCAGGGGGCATAAAAAGTTTGTTTTGTCCGTCCTGCTGTCTACCCTTCACACATTTGGTTTCCGAATTATAACTTAAGAACTTTTCATTGCATTGAAACCAAATTTGGATATATATTTTTATTCATCAAGAGAGGAAGGGTCAAAAGGTCAAAGGTCAAGGTAACAGCTGACAAAAGTAGACTGTAATTATTGGTTTCCAGATGATAACTCGAGTACTTTTCATTGTATTGAAACCAAACTTGCATATCAAGGTAGAAAGAACCCTATTGATTTTAGTGTCAAAAGGTCAAAGGTAAAGGTCACAGCTGATTGAAATAGACTTTAATTATTGGTTTCTGGATGATAATCAAGTACTTTTCATTGTATTGAAACCAAATTTGGATATATATGCTTACTTGTCAAAGAGGAAAAACCTTATTTATTTTTGGATAAAAAGGTCAAGGTCACAGCTGAAGAAAATAAACTGATGTCATTGGGTTCCCAGATGATAACTTTAGTACATTTTCATTTTATTGAAACCAAACTTATGTATCAAGAGAGGAAGAACCCTATTGATTTTAGGGTCAAAAGGTTAAAGGTCAATGTTACAGTGGATTTTAGTTATTGGTCTCTAGGTGATCAATCAAGTATTTTTCATTGTATTGAAACCAAATTTGGATATATGCTTCCTTATCAAGAAAGGAACAACTCTATTGATTTTGAGGTCCAAAGGTCAAGGTCACAGCTGACATAAAAGACTGAAATTATTGGTTTACTCGTATGATCCTCACCACGTCAAATGTTGTGATTCTGCTGCTCTACGCACATACCCCTGATTTAGCGCATTCATAAAATCATGGGCTAACACAGATTTTGCTTCGGTTTATAATCACATATTTTACAAGTCAGGTTCTTGTAAACAGAGGTAATTTAAAATCTTATCAAAAGGGAAGGATTCCTAAAGATTTAAGGGTCAATATGTCAAAAGACAAGGTAACTACTGGTATTATTTATAGGACTTATGGCTGTAGTTTACTTTTTTAGTTTAAATAGTATTTATTGATTAAAGTGCATGAGAAATATTTACAAACAGTAATAGATAAGGATTGGGCAACAAGAAAATTCTTGTACAAAGCCCTCTCCTTATGGCTGTGAGGCTTATCATTTAGGAAAACATTATTGCTGCTATGAGATAAGCCCACAGCGGGGCATATGTTTTATAAACATGCTGAAGTTCATAATTAATTATTACAAATTATTAATTTGTTATAGAAAATAAATAATTTGTAGTAAATAAGTAATTTGTAATGATAAATTACAAATGATTAATTTGTTATTACAAATTACTACATTTACCTTCAAATCAACATCTCAATGACAGTGATGGTCGTAAGCAATACCAGTCAAGGACCAGTTCCTGGCTAAGGCCATTTTCTGGCAATTTGTTATTTTAGCTTTTGAAACGTGAATTTACAAGTTTTCTTTTTATGTGATTGTCTGTAACATGTAGGGAAACAACCGTATGAAAATTTCATAGATTCATGGTTTGAGTACTGCTAGCTTTAATAAATCGCCCTCATACACTTGTTTATATTTGGACTTTGTAGGCATTACCAGACAGACTATTTGCTGTTTAGCATTGTGTAATAGCACATATAGATAAGCAGGGCTATGCAGACATCCGTCGTGCCAATAGCCTCAGCCTTTTTTTTATCTTTAATCCTGTATAAGTTGAGCACAACATGATAATCTCTGACTCGACGGATAGTCTCTGTCAAGAGAGACAATCTTTATTTGGAGATACAGTTTTTAGGGTTTTCCAAGTACTTAACAATAGAAATTTTTATCTGAAGCTCATAGGTGCACTTCTTTATGACATACTGAATAATAGATACAGAATAATGTTTATAAAGTAGTTTCATTTCTTAATCTTTTGTCAGAGAATATTCTGTATATGCGTAGCTCTAAAGTTCTCAGCCATTTACAAAAACTGTCATTACAATCCTAGCAAACAGTGAGCTGCAAAGAGTTATGTTTTCAAGTTTCAAACAAAATTTCAAGTCCAAAATTTGTAAAAGGTTTTTTAGCAATTCCTTAAAGATTTTATGGTAAAAATTTGTATTCTTTGGTACTTTTGTAGGTATTCATGATATTAGTTTTGATCATACCTATATGTAATTATTCTTTAAAAAGGGGAGGGACACACATGTGACCCTTGTCCTATGCCCAGATCCTAAAGCTATATTGGTTTGTAAAAGATCATGGAGGCTAGGAACAGCTACATTGATGAAGTCATTTGTGAGGACATTTCAGGCATTAAGTAGTTTTGAACATACCTAAAAGTGAAGAGGCAGGTGTCTCAAAGAGTAGTTCCCCTTAGAAAATAAAAAAACAATGGCTTACGACACAGTGATCCAGCTACAAAAGTTTCATGGTTTGATGATGGTTTCACAAATGGTTTCAAAAGTTTCATGGTTTCTTTTCCTGATATGGTATGAATTACCATGGGCTTGGGCAGAGTATTCAAACAGCTGAGTAAAGCCAGTACACAGAAAGGGACCAGACGGAATTCAAGATTGTAGACAGCACCACTGATGACCTGTATATTTCAGATTTCTTTGGATAGCTGATGTACTCTTGAGGACCAGCTATCACCTTTAAGTGTGCAAATTTAAAGAAAAATACTTTACTATATAGATAATAGAGATCTCCTGACTCCTGTTTTCTATTAAATCAATCATCACTGGTATTATCCATGTAAGAAACAATACTGATCTGTTTGTTTCAGCTTTCTTTTTAGATTCTGATTCTTGATGACTACACCAATGGAGTGACAACCATATGATAAACAATACAAGTAGATGCATTGTCATTAAAGTGGACCATCCTGCAGTGTACTCAGATATTTTGGTTTAGTCTTACTTGTGTATACCTCTTCACTTGGGTCCTGTAACATAAACTGAGAAAATACTTAAGTCATATTTTTCTGTTCAACAATGAATTAATATCTGGAATTTGATTTTTAAAACTGAATTAGAAGCAAATCAATCTGCATGACAGTTAGTTTGAACTTTTGACATTGGAATAGATTAAAGTGAAATAATTCACTTAAGAATTTTCTCAGTTTATGGTGCCGGACCCTGTTCTTTTGTTTGCTATGCATATCAAGAAGAGCTCTGACTTATTGTTAAGTCCAGTCTCTTTTCCTTTCTGTGATGACATAATTTCACCGATTTGATCAAATTTGAATTGGTAGTGATGTTGAGAGCAAAGTCAGATTAGTGTTCAGTGTTGTTGTCTATAAGAACCATCATGTTATTGCTTTATATATCACATGCTGCTTGTATTTTAAAGATGGCAGAAGATTTAACACACACTGTGGCTCAACATTATAATCAGCTTCAGGAAGCAGGCTTAGAAACTAGAAGCGAGAGCCGTATATTCTATTTAAGGAATTTCAATAACTGGATTAAAAGTGTTCTCATTGGTATGTTAATTAGTACTGTAATACCTAATACATGTTTACTGTTCAGTATCTAATAGTATAATTGATAATCTCAAACAAAATATGATATTACAACACAATACTTACCATACAGTACAAAACTTTCAATATGATATTACAACACAATACTTACCATACAGTACAAAACTTTCAATATGCTATTACAACACAATACTTACCATACAGTACAAAACTTTCAATATGCTATTACAACACAATACTTACTATACTGTACAAAACTTTCAATATGCTATTACAACACAATACTTACCATACAGTACAAAACTTTCAATATTATGTTACAACACAATACTTACTATACAGTACAAAACTTTCAATATGATGTTACAACACAATACTTACCATACAGTACAAAGTTTTCAATATGATATTACAACACAATACTTACTATACAATACAAAACTTTCAATATGATATTACAACACAATACTTACTATACAATATAAAACTTTCAGTATGATATTACAACACAATACTTACTATACAGTACAAAACTTTCAATATGATATTACAACACAATACTTACCATACAGTACAAAGTTTTCAATATGATATTACAACACAATACTTACTATACAGTACAAAACTTTCATTGAAACAAAATATGATATACTGGTATATGATACAGTACTTACTAATCTCTATAGTATAGAATATACAGTATTATACACCATACAATACAATACTTGTAATATATAAATGAACAGTAAATACTTACAGTATCATACAATATGATAATTACAATACAATATCTAGCATTACATAACAGCAAATTCTACATCACATATTAAAAATTGTACAAAAACAAATTTCCTTGTGCCTCATACTGACATGTATTTTTATTTAATGCTTCAGGGGAGACTATCCAGCAAATTAAACAAAACAAGTCAGAAAATCATAGAATCTCAGTTTTGGATCTTTGTTCTGGAAAAGGAGGTGATCTCCTGAAATGGAAGAAAGGAAGGATATCAAAACTGGTTTGTGCAGGTAATGCTTAACTACACTTCATTTTGCTAGTAAAGGCAGAATTCTGAGGAGACTGAGTAGTACCGGTAAGCAGGGTTGACTCTGATTGGAAAGCGTTGTAGGTTTGAGTATTGGCTTAGCCAACGTTACTCATTCTGTAGCATAGCCAATGGCATGGCCATGAGGTTCAAGGTTCTCCACAGCTGCTTATCAGCATCCAGTCTTTTGGAGGAGAGTGTATAAACTGAAGTCTTGTGTCTGCAGATTTTGACACATTAATAAATAATGGGTCAGTTGGTTCAAGTCTGAGTGGTAATGACATATTAGTATTGATGAATTAGCCCTTTTAGTGCATTCTTGTCATGAATAAGAGAGCATAAATAGCACTTATTCAACAAACTTTTGAATTTCACTAAATGAGAACACATAAAATAGTAATACATATATAATGGAGGCAGAGAGGGGGGTGTTCCGGTAGTGATTTCTTAATCTACATTGGATCCAAAAATTGATTTCATGTAAATGCCTCTGAAAGGGTTCTAGGTCATTTATACCTGAAGTGTTCTGTAGACAAAATCTTGAGACACTGGTCAGAACTTTGAATTACTATATACACATACTTACTTTTTATCATTCTTGCTGTTCTTGGAAACATATCATAGTTGCATGAGAGATATTGATAATTTTTCATCTCAGATATTGCTGGCACATCAGTAGAACAGTGTGAATCACGTTACAATGAAATGATTGAGAGGAATCGAAAGGAACGTCATCCATCAGAAATCTTCTCTGCAGAATTTATCACCGCTGATTGCACCAAGGTAAGGAGCTGCTGATTAAGTAAGGAGAATTTCGGTTAGAAATTTCAGATGAGGAAAGAAACTTTGTCAGATGATCTTTCGAACTGTGTTTGAGCCAGTATATCTCAGTTGGTACCATGCTTGGTTTGTGGAGGACTGGATTATATTGTATCTTTCAGATGATACAATAGATAATATGGTCCTACGTTACTGTAGACGTGGGCTCTTGATTCTTCACCTCTCTGATGCCATCACTATGCAGGTTAGATAACCTGGAAGTGACATATACCTAAGGATTTTGATCCAGTAGACTTTGTATTGATTTTGATGTCACTTTTAACAACCTTTCTGTCATATAGTATCTTAGTGAAAGTAATTGACAGCATTGTTTCTATGGAGTGCCAGTGGTTTTCCATGAGTTTTCCTGTTTACTGCATCAAAAACACTTGTCACCTTCATCTGGAACAATCCTGGTGCGATATAGAGGGAAAAGAAACATACTGAAAATATGTTATTCTTAAAATTGTTCTTGTCTGTTGGTAGATTGCTATGTTTTAGCACTTTTATTCAAAAGAGCTTAATTTTTCATACACTTTGTGGCAAGTAAGACTGCCAGTAAAAACCAGTCCATGCTTCCCTTGAGTTGACTACTCCAATATAAAATGTGGCTTCTCACGAAAATAATGTGTTCCTAATGTATCTAAAGCAAGATCATTACAAAAATAAAGTTACATGATAAGTGACTTACAATATTATATGTCATTCAATAAAATAAGGGAGATCTGGGGCCAGTTGTTCGAAACTTTAACCACTGGTAAAGCTAACTAATGGTTAAAGTTTGAGAGACAATTAATTTAATTTACATGATTTCTGTATCAAAATCTACATTACTTTACAAAGCTTGTTTCATATGCCTCAAATCAATACACAGACCATGACTGAAAGTCTGCTCATTTCAAAGATATAGTTAGATGAAATTCAACCATTGGTTAGCTTAACCAGTGGTTATAGTTTCGAACAACTGTCTCTTGATGGTCATATCTTCAAAGAAAATTATTAGATTCTTGTTAACAAATCGGTTTTTAAGAAAATAAACTTTGGAGTATGTTTTCAGGTGAGACTGAAGGAGAGGTATAAAGATCCTTCAATGAAGTTTGATTTAGTTAGCTGTCAGTTTTCATTCCATTATTGCTTTGAGAGTTTCCCTCAGGCAGAGACCATGTTGCAGAATGCTTGCGAATGCATAGAACTCGGGGGATATTTTATAGGAACGACTCCGAACTCATACGAAATAGTGTAGGTAAAGTATTCGATTTGTCAGTTGTGAATGTGTGTCATACAGCTATTAGTGTGTATCAGACAATTTGAGTGTGTATAAATCAGAAGTGAGTGTATAGTAGACAGTTGTGAGTGTGTATCAGACAATTGTGAGTGTGTATCAGACAGCTATGATTGTATATCAGACAGTTGTGAGTGTGCATCAGACAGAAATGAGTGTGTATCGGACAGCAGTGAGTGTGTATCAGACAGCTGTGAGTGTGTATAAGTCAGAAGTGAGTGTGTAGTAGACAGTTGTGAGTGTGTATTAGAAAGTTGTGAGTGTGTCTCAGACAGCTATGAGTGTGTATCAGACAGCAGTGAGTGTGTATCAGACAGCTATGAGTGTGTATCAGATAACAGTGAGTGTGTATCAGACAGTAGTGAGTGTGTATCAGACAGCTGTGAGTGTGTGTCGGACTGCTATGAGTGTGTATCGAATAGCAGTGACTGTGTATCAGACAGCAGTGAGTGTGTATCTGACAGCTGTGAGTGTATATTAGACAGCTGTGCATTTGTATAGGACTGCTATGAACTGTAAGTGTGAATCAGACAGCTGGGAATGTGTATCAGACTGCTGTGAGTGTGTATCAGATAGCAGTGAGTGTGTATCAGACAGCAGTGAGTGTGTATCAGACAGCTGTGAGTGTCTATCAGACAGCAGTGAGTGTGTATCAGACAGCTGTGAGTGTGTGTCCAACAGCTTTGAGTGTGTATCAGACAGTAGTGAGTGAGTGTGTATCAGACAGCTATGAGTGTGTATCAGACAGCAGTGAGTGTATATCAGACAGCTGTGAGTGTGTATCCGACAGCTTTGAGTGTGTGTCGGACTGCTATGAGTGTGTATTAGATAGCATAAAGTGTGTATCAGACGGCAGTGAGTGTATATCAGACAGCTGTGAGTGTGTATCAGACAGCTGTGAGTGTGTATTAGACAGCTGTGAGTGTGTATTAGACAGCTTTGAGTATGCCAGACTGCTATGAGTGTGTATCAGATAGCAGTGAGTGTGTATCAGACAGCTGTGAGTGTGTATCAGACAGCTGTGAGTGTGTATCAGACAGCTGTGAGTGTGGATCAGACAGCTGTGAGTGTGTATCAGACTGCTATTAGTGTGTATCAGACAGCTGTGAGTTTGTATCAGACAGCATTGAGTGTGTATCAGACAGCTGTGAGTGTGGATCAGAGAGTTGTGAGTATGTATCAGACAGCTGTGAGTTTGGATTGGAGAGTTGTGTGTGTATCAGACAGTGGTGTCAGGGCACTTGATCAAGCTAAATTGGGGCCGATATTCAGCCCCATTTGCCTCTCAAAAAGGCACAAGTTTTCCCCAGCATTGACTGAAAATTCACCTTCTGAGAGCCCTTCAAATCCTCCAATAGTATAATGTATTTTATGGAAAAAAAAATGAGTGCAGATTGAAATGAAAGTTAGATTCCTCAAAAGCTTCCATTTAGCTTTAGAAGTGTATTCCAGATATCAGCAAGCATTTATGTGATCACGGAAAACCGTATTGTTCACGGTTTCGGCGTTTAAGTTCAGATTATGCTTTCGCTACATGAATTATACCATTTGTGCATCAGTCAAATCTTTTTCATATCTGTATCACAGTAAAAAACTTACGAAAACATTCCTTAAATAATTGTAATGGAATGAAATAAAATATTTGGATTGAAATGAAGATTTTATAATTGAAAATAAGTGATTTTATGTAACATACATGTATAAGAGAGGGATAAAGGATTGTTTCATTTCATTCCTTTTCTTGTCTTAAATGCTATAAAATGGTAAACAGTCAGGAGTAAAAACAAAGGAGACACGAAACAAGACTATTATTATTTTGGCGATACATCAACACCTATTATGATTAAAGAAAAGAGTACAATTTATTATCTATTTGAACCTTACTTCTTGCAGGAAGAGGTTACGAGAAAGTGCAGATGGACAATGTGGAAACGAAGTGTATAATATGAAATACGATGGAGAGGATCTTAATAATCCCCCTTTATTTGGTGCTAAATATAACTTCCATCTGGAAGGTGTCGTGGATTGTCCAGAATTTCTGGTTTATTTTCCAGTACTTGAAAAGTTTGTATTATTTTGTTTGATATAAAACTAGTAATAAGAAAAAAGTTTTTAACATCAACAACATACATTGAAATCCAAAGAAGCAAAATGTAAACTGTTTATAAAGAAATAATACTAGCAAAATTTATCATATAATGCACAATTGTGAATGTTCATTTTTTTAAATAAGACTTTTCAGAGCAATAAAACGTCAAGTTCTTTCAATGTCACATGAAATAGCAGGTAATGAAATGTTTATGATAAAATGGTATTTAATGCCATTGATTCGTTAAGAAAGTGAACATAAGAACATATTTTAATGTCTTATTCTCCGATTTTATATAATTGATCTAGTTTGTGTTTTGTGAAGCTTTAGAATCAATGTAACTCAGTAACTTGGTTAGCCAATTGCCAAGAATTCTTCCATGGAGTCCCACTGTGTCGTAGATCTTGTCAGTTTCTATTTAAATACATGTTCAGTGTTTCTCATCATAGAATGGCTGAAGAGTATGGAATGAAATTGGTATCAAGGAAACCATTTGCAGAATACTTCACCGAAAACAAGGACAAATGGGAGCATAAATCTTTACTGGGAAAGATGCAAGCGCTAGAGGTAAAACAGTACATGTATTAAAGCAGAAAAGTCCTAGCATCTCCAGTCTTAGTAACATCCGACTGAAAATTTTGCAGCTGTACGATACACTCCACTAAAAGCATCATATCAGTAAGGGTTCATTTGAGTGTGACCTTTAGGTGATGCCATACAGTTGTTAGATAAACAAGAGAGTTTCACTTCCAAAATCTTGTATTCTGATTGGTCAACCAAAAGGTCATATTGATATTAGTTGGTCAATTGATGTTTTATGTCACTTTCGACAGTTTTTCAATTATATCGCGCCTCTTAAAAATAATGATGTCAGAATCCAGGAAAGGAACCTGGATCATGTTGATATTATCCTTTACAAGGTGTTGTTAGATTTAATTACGGTGTATACTATAGAGCAGTGAAATGGGAGCATAGATCTTTACTGGGAAAGATGCAAGCGCTAGAGGTAAAACAGTACATGTATTAAAGCAGAAAAGTCCTAGCATCTCCAGTCTTAGTAACATCCGACTGAAATTTTTGCAGCTCTACGATACACTCCATTAAAATTAGATTTTGTTTACCTTACTTGCATATGCATTTTGTTTACCTTACTTGCATATGCATTTTGTTTACCTTACTTGCATATGCATTTTTAGCTAACCTGAAAGACTCAAGAGAGCTATTTTAAATTGAACACTCTTCGTCTGTCTGTTCATCCATCAAGTATAAACTTTTCATATTTTCAACTTCTCAGGGTTTTGAAATTAGATGGAAATACTTGCCAAATGCGACTTAAATACAAGAATTGTGAGTAAAACTGGTAAAAAAATAGCAAGTGACAATTTTCAATTGATACTAAAATTCTGGGTCCATTTTTCTCAACTTATTTCATACCGTGCTGATCAAAGTCAAACAGAAGTTTATCAGATACGCTCCTTGTATTCTAATTTGGAAGTTTTTATGTGAAAATCACTGCGTCTTAAGCTGCTTGATCTTGAATGAAAAAAACGATAAACTTTCAAAAAGATGAAAAGAAGCGTTGATTCTGAGACGTCCAGCACTCCTGACCCTATAACATTTTATATGCAGCATACGAGATAAAGGCAAATATTGCCCTGTATGGCCCTCTTCGATAAGACTTGATATTCAAAGCTAATAATTGTACTCAGATGAGCTCCAGTATGGTCTCTTGTATTTGATTGCAATTTCTAAGGTATAAAAGAGAGATAAAAACACAACTTTCAAACTTAGAAATAAATAAAATGCATTTCACATGAAACTTTTTATTTCACTTAATAGTCCTATCCACCAGAGGAATCAGTCAAGTTGGTCAGTGAGCTAGAATCAGATTACATTGCAACATCTGAGGTCCTGAAAGAGATGCAAGCGAATGACAATAGACCAGAGGATGTCAAGCATAGAAAACCTCTTAGAGTGGTGTGTTTCTCATTATTACTGCTGATATTTTCTGTTTACTTATCACATAGTCTTGTTATTATGTTATTCCCAACATTTATGTGAGGGATATAGTAGTGCCACCAACCATGCGTGGGTTTTAATGTACATTTAGAGAAAATTGTCAGAAATTAAAAAATGTTATACTCATAAATCATTTTATCATTTCAATTCCAATCTATAATGCCATTCCAAATAGTAGCATATTATTTTTTGCTTTTTTTAGCTCACCTGAGCCAAAGGCTCAAGTGAGCTATAGTCATAGTGCGCCGTCCGTCGTCCGTCGTCGTCGTCGTCGTCGTCCGTCGTTAACTTTTTCACATTTTCGACTTCTTCTCTGGAACTACATTGCAGATTTGGATCAAACTTTGTGTAAATGATGTACTCAAGGTCCCCTACTAAAATTGTGTTCGGGATCCAGATTCCCTCAGGGGTGGATCCAGCGGGACCAAAAGTGCCCAAAAGGGTACCCCCTCTTCAAACATCTTCTTCTCCAGAACCAGTACATAAATGGGGAAACTAATTGCATTTCAACAATCTATAAAGATGGGTTGTTTAAAAATTGTGTTCGGGGTTAAGATCCGTCAAAGAAAATTTACGCTTTTTTGACGTGTTTCTGGACTTAGTCATTTCAATGAAGAAAAGTGTCATGTTTTTTCAGTTAATTGATATTGATGATTTCTTAATGACTATTTTTGATCATAATTGTGGTAAGGAATATTATTGTGAAAGAATTTTGTCATTATCTCAATTTTTGGATTTTTTATGAATTTTTTAAGACTTCCAAAAAAAAGGGGGGTTGGCCATTTTTCACATTTTCAACTTTTTCTACGAAACCACATGAAAGATTTTAATGAAACATGGAATACACGAAGTACTGAAAGTCCTCTATCAATTTGGTAAATTTCATCCAAATTGGTAAACAGATAATGCCACCATGTCTAAAAAGTAGGTCTCACAATGGTACATATACCACTTGGTAATTGAAATATGGAGAGTAGCGGATCAAATCCAGCTGTGGTCAAAAAAAATTTTTTTTTTTTTTACACATCTAAATAAGTTTTTAGATGTTTCTAAACACTCAACATATGAAATTAGGAATTTTACGTTTAAGACTTCCAAAAAAAAAAAAGGGGGGTGGCCATTTTTCACATTTTCAACTTTTTCTACAAAACTGTTTGGAACTACATTGCAGATTTGGATCAAACTTTGTGTAAATGATGTACTCAAGGTCCCCTAATAAAATTGTGTTCGGGATCCAGATTCCCTCAGGGGTGGATCCAGGGTGTGACCAAAAGTGCCCAAAAGGGTACCCCTCTTCAAACATCTTCTTCTCCAGAACCAGTACATAAATGGGAAACTAATTGCATTTCAACAATCTATAAAGATGGGTTATTAAAAATTGTGTTCGGGGTTAAGATCCGTCAAATAGAAATTTACGCTTTTTTGACGTGTTTCTGGACTTAGTCATTTCAATGAAGAAAAGTGTCATGTTTTTCATTTAATTGATATTGATGATTTCTTAATGACTATTTTGATCATAATTGTGGTAAGGAATATTATTGTGAAAGAATTTTGTCATTATCTCAATTTTTGGATTTTTTTATGAATTTTTTAAGACTTCCAAGAAAAAGGGGGGGGTTGGCCATTTTTCAACATTTTCAACTTTTTCTACGAAACCACATGAAAGATTTTAATGAAACATAGAATATATGAAGTACTAAAAGTCCTCTATCAATGTGGTACATTTCATCCAAATTGGTTAACAGATAATGCCACCATGTCTAAAAAAGTAGGTCTCACAATGGTACATATACCACTTGGTAATTGAAATATGGAGAGTAGCGGATCAAATCCAGCTGTGGTCAAAAAAAAATTTTTTTTTTTTTTACACATCTAAATAAGTTTTTAGATGTTTCTAAACACTCAACATATGAAATTAGGAATTTTACGTTTAAGACTTCCAAAAAAAAAAAAGGGGGGGGGGGGGGCCATTTTTCACATTTTCAACTTTTTCTACAAAACTGTTTTGAACTACATTGCAGATTTGGATCAAACTTTGTGTAAATGATGTACTCAAGGTCCCCTACTAAAATTGTGTTCGGGATCCAGATTCCCTCAGGGGTGGATCCAGGGTGGGACCAAAAGTGTCCAAAAGGGTACCCCTCTTCAAACATCTTTTTCTCCAGAACCAGTACATAAATGGGGAAACTAGTTGCATTTCAACAATCTATAAAGATGGGTTATTAAAAATTGTGTTCGGGGTTTAAGATCCGTCAAATAGAAATTTACGCTTTTTTGACGTGTTTCTGGACTTAGTCATTTCAATGAAGAAAAGTGTCATGTTTTTCAGTTAATTGATATTGATGATTTCTTAATGACTATTTTGATCATAATTGTGGTAAGGAATATTATTGTGAAAGAATTTTGTCATTATCTCAATTTTTGGATTTTTTATGAATTTTTTAAGACTTCCAAGAAAAAGGGGGGGTTGGCCATTTTTCACATTTTCAACTTTTTCTACGAAACATTTCTTTGGACTTGGTGATTCAATGCCAGAAAAAAAAGTGTCATATTTCCTAGTTAATTGATAATGATGATTTCTTATGGACTATTGTGATCATAATTATGGTAAGGATTGTTACTTTGAAAGAATTTTGTCAATATCTCAATTTTTGGATTTTCTATGAATTTTTTAAGACTTCCAAATGAGGGTGTATAGGAACAATTCAATCACATTTTTCACTTCTGCTGTTATAACACATGAAAGATTTTAATGAAACAAGGAAAACATGAAGTACTAAAGGTCCTCTATCAATTTGGTAAATTTTTATCCAAATTGGTTAACAGATAATGCCACCATGTCTAAAAAGCAGTTCTCACAATGGTACATATACCACTTGGTAATTGAAATATGGAGAATTTTTTTTTTTCATTTCTTTACACATCTAAATAAGTTTTTAGATGTTTCTCAACATTCAACATATGAAATTAGGCAATTTTAAGTTAGATCTGGACAATATTTGAAACAATTGTTGTTCATGACCCAGACTTGAAATCAGTCAACAAAAGGCCCCACCTAAAGAAAATGACTAACTTGTTGCCCTGAATGACTTCTTGCAGAGACAAAGGAAATGCTTAATATCAAAATCATGTGAATGGATGTGCAAAAAAGTGTTGTTTTTTATTCTAGCCTGAATTAAAATTTGACATATTTTCCACATCTGTGTTGACTTAGTCACATTAATGCAAAAATAAATGAATTCTTCCTTCATGCATGACTGATCATGTAGGTACTCAGGTGAGCGATATAGGCCCACTTGGGCCTCTTGTTCTCTCTAAATTTCCTGCTTTGTCACTCAAGTAATAGCAATATTAGAAAAAATATTCGAAACTGGACAATTGCAAAACACAGTTGATTATTTAAATGGAAAAAAAATAAACTGAAAGAACATTGAACGTCACTTGCTACACACCTTTTATATGAAAACAAGTGAATGATCAAGCAAATTGCAAATAACAGAAAGTTTTGATTTTTCAATTCCTATCCATATATATTGATGAATATGAATATAAAATATAAATTTTTTAACTTGGATCATTGATACACCTAGCAAACTCGTCAAAGACTTCAGTTTGAACCCATTTATTATTAAACTTCATGTTGCTCATGGTTAAAGGTAGAACCCTACTGAATCTGGGATCAAAATGTCAAGTTCATTCTGCACTTTGCTTAAAAACTGTTTACATGTATTTTGATAGTTTATTACGTTACCATCTGTATACTTATGATAGAGATTTACCTAACAAAGTATCACTAATTAATGAGCTTATGAAGACAATAAAAAATGATACAAAATAGGCCAATAGTATTATTAAAATGTGTACAAAAAGTGAAATGGATAAAATCTATCACTAAAACTTTTTTTTGTAGGGTACATTGTCAAAAGCTGAATGGGAAGCCACATGTAAGTCGTTTTCAATTTTATTGTGAGAATACATTTATACAATTCATGAATCTGCTACATACTATGTTAAATATCTTTAACTGTATACAGAGAGAGAATCTAACTAGAGTTTTGGTTTAATGTACTTCATTTTGTTTCAGCAATTTATCTTGTATTCATCTTTCAAAAAGTGCATGACAAACAATCTGGAAAATCGTGGAAAGAACCAATGGAATCACAGCAGGACGTGCCATCTCTGAAAAGAAAATTACAAGAAGGAGGCCATGACACACAGCACCAAGATATACATGTTACATGACAGCACAGAGGCCCTATGTCATACAGCATTTAGATTTATTTCTTTCATGGAGTAATATTCAAATATTACACCACAAAGTGGAGAGCGAGTGTTGTCAAGGATTTTTAACTTGCTGCAAAGTTTCCTGCAGAGAAAGAGAGAAGAAGACCTTCATTATGAAAATGCTTTGTATAAAATTACACGTTACGTGTTAACAGCTTATTTAATCAGATTCACTGGACAGATCATGACATATAAATGACATAATGAGACAACACCAAATGATATATAATTTTCCAGTGCATAATAACTGAGGAACTGATTTACAGAATATTCCGTACAATATTCTTCTTTATAAATTACAATTTGTTAACCAACATCACAATTACACGAAGACCTTATGAAAATGTTAGTATTAAATACTAAAAACAAGCTGTTGTAAAGACTTTCTGTTGATTCAGAATAATTCTTCTTCTTAATATTCTGTTTACCATGTTCATATCAACCATATATTTGGCTCCTTATGTACATTTGGTACCATTTGGCTCTAATTGGTACCAATGCTTCCAATGGTACAAACTACATTCTAAAAATTTTTAAAATACTGTCAACAAATGGTTTAAATGGTAATTTTACCGATGGTAACTTAGCTGTGTTACCATTGACAATACTCTGAATACACTCAATACTTTTGGACAATGAACTTGGGTGAAGGTCACAACAATCTCCTCCTTTGCAATAGGCATATTTATAATAGGTATCGAATTGATGAGATGTGCTTTAATAATGTTAGATATTTAATTTATATAAATTGCATAACTGACCTTGATAGTGCCATATTAGGTCAAGGTCAAGACACACTACCTGGTTATGATGGCTAGTAGACAAAGGAGTTTAAGAGGTATATGTACTCCTATAATGAAATTAGATATCAAAATGAATCATTAGAACTCTGTTTCTTGTTACAGGAGAAATATGGCCAAGTTTAAAGTTTTTAGGTCACTTAGGTCACCTAGGAGATATATTGCAATTGGTATTTCTGTTATAATGCATTGTCTGTCTATATGAACTACTGCACAGCTTTAACTTGTTGAAAAGTAAGAAGCCAATTGTCACCATATTTCACATGAAGCATCTTTAGGGAAGAAGAAAATGTGTAGATTTCAAGATCCCAGCATCCCTCCGGCCAAAGGGACAGGGCCAAAACAGCTTTAAATATTCCAACCATCTTAATTCTTCTTCTATACATTTAGAAGAGTCAATATACATAGTGTACCTCTGTATATGGTGATGATAACTGAGTACATAATTTTATAGGGTATGAAATCTTTTATTTTAATTGTGAACATTAGGTCAGGAGTGTTTTCTTTTCTTAACAAAATCTTGTTTACTCCAGTGCATTGTGATTACAAACTATGCATGATTATCAAAGACATGAGCTTTATACATGTATCTAAATAGTGAAATTCAAATTTTGGGTCAGAGGGCTAAGACACAAAGGCAGGATGTGTTATTTGTAGCAAAAGAGTAGGAACATTGAGGGATGAAAACAGCCTAAACTTGAAAATAAGGGATGCAATTTCAAATCTTCATACAATAAAATGAAATGGTAGAAAAATACAAAACTGTAAGTATTTACCAATAGCTACCTTGGTTTTCCCCGAATGACATATAAATTAATCAACATTTTTGTATAATTTTGAAGAAAAATGGCAAATTTTGGGGCCAAATATGCTATTGGTGACTTTTCTCCTATCATTTACTCTTTTCACTGATGATACAAGTTGCATGCATAAATGTAACATGCATGAGGCCCTCAAACAAACTGAAACTAAGCCTCACAACCTAGCTCTTAGTTATACTCAATTAACCAATATGGTCAGTGGGCTTTGTCATAAAGTTTCTCAAATTTGAAGGTCAACAAGAGGCCCAAATGGGCCTATACTGCTCAACTGGGCATCTTGAGCACCTGAGAATCTTGGAAAGTATTAGAATGTCCTCAAACGAAAATATCCTTTTCAGAAATTTTATTTCAAAGTTGAACCATGAACATCATCGTATCATTCTAAAACTCACATTAGGAAAATAAAAAACAAAACCACAAGAAAACATGCAAATAACAGCAGCGTCTAAAAAGATGTCAAATAAACTGTCAAAATTTTATTTCAGAATGTTAACCAAAACCACAAAACATCTTCAGACATATTTCTAGATAACTCTGGTGCATTCAGTTTATTGTTCTATGCAGTTGGTCTAAAGAAGTTCGTCAAAGGAGGGTACCCTCTGAGGCCTATGTCACCCTGCCAAGGATCCAGCTTTTGACAGGTCCTTATAACAATATTCTTTAAACAAGAGTATAAATGAAAATGATGGATGCTCCCTGAACAGCAATTATACCTATTATGCAGGAAATTGATAACTGTTTGACAAGTTTTGTTTTGTATTGACCTAGTGGCTTCAGAGAATGTACAGAGGGAACGAAACGAGAAACACTACAGTATGCTCGTTTCACTTGTATGCCAATTTCAGTATTTGAAAACAAAGAGCAGAATGTCTTTCTCATAGTGAGGATGCTTATAAGGTGACAGTCAGTAAGTGATTTTGGAGGATACCACACCAGAATCACATGTAATTCATCTAGATGGTGGCAGCCACTGTTTAGTGGTGGAGAATAACGTCACACCTGGATTATTTCACCTATATGGTGGTGGCAGTCGATGTATAGTGGTGGAGGATAACACCAACCGGGATTATTTTACCTACATGTTTATGGCGGTGACCAGTGTTTAGCATTGGATATCACCACACCACAACTATTTAACCTATATGGTGGCAGCCAGTGTTTAGTGGTGGAGGATAACAACACACCAGGATTATTTCACCTATGTGATGGCAGCCAGTATTTATTAGTGAAAGGTGACACCATACCAGGATTATTTTCCTCTGTGGTGGTGATCAGTGTTAAGTGGTGGAGATTAACACCACAAGAGGATTATTTCACCAAACAAATGTCAAAAAAAAATTCTAAAATTTGATTTTGGAAGGTAACCAAATGACAATGCGTCTTCACTCATGCCTCTTAATTATTTCTATGCATTTTGTTTGTCTCCGTATACAGTCATTATGAAGAAGAATATTGTCAAAGGAGGGTACTCTTTTGTGACCTACTTTTGACTATGGTGGCGCCACCTGTATAGATGTCTGGACAAAAACAACCAAATTTGAAGGGGATCATAAGTGATTTATTTCTACCAAGATTTATTAATATCCTTAGAACAGTTTTGCACAAAAAGTTGAAAATGTGAAAAATGCCCCCCCCCCCCCCTTCGGTAGGAAGTTGCCTTAAGAAATTCATAAAAAATCCAAAACTTGAGATATTGACAAAATTCTTTCACAATAATATTCCTTACTATAATTATGATCAAAATAGTCATTAAGAAATCATCAATATCAATTAACTGAAAAACATGACACTTTTCTGCATTGAAATGACCAAGCACCGAAACACATCAAAAATGCATAAATTTCTTTTCGACAGATCTTAAACCCGAACACAACTTTAAATAACCCATCTTTATAGATTGTTGAAATGCAATTAGTTTCCCCATTTATGCACTGATTCTGGAGGAGAAGATTGTTGAAGAGGGGTACCGTTTTGGACACTTTTGGCCCCACCCTCGACCCACCCCTGAGGGAATCTGGATCCCGAACACAATCTTAGTAGGGGACCTTGAGTACATCATATATACAAAGTTTGCTCCAAATCTGCAAAGCAGTTCCAGAGAAGAAGTTGAAAATGTGAAAAAGTTAACGACGGACAGAGGGTTGACGACGACGGACAGCGCACTATGACTTTAGGTCACTTGAGCCTTTGGCTCAGGTGAGCTAAAAACCATCAACTTTGGCACGTACACCAACAGACCTTCCAAATCATCTGGCAAGGAATCAAACCGAGATTTGACAAGTAAAATGAGGGGTTTCAGTGAGTCTACCTTATTCCTACTTGAACGTCAAGAAATAAAGAAGCCTCTGGATACATATATCATCTGATCTAGAACAAATGATGAAAACTATCTGTTAAGGACTTAATGATTTATTTTCCATGGAAAATCAACATATGCTAGTATAACTGGGTGTATATAAATAACATATCTTGCAACAGTTATATATATTTTCATGTCAACTTTTTTATGCATGACCCATCTAAGTCCTACACAAAAGTGTAATACAGATTAACAGCTAAAGACCTAAATTAGACTTAAAAATTTAAAGTGAATAATTAGGAGCTGCATAATTTGTTGTTTTTTAATTAAATAATGTGCCAAACACAACTTTCATTGTCATAACATATTAAACTATTTCCCTCTCAGTGTAAAAGCATCTCAGCCAAATTTTAGAGAACATTTTTTGGTCGTGTTCATTTATACTTCCAATATACTTTTTGTATAACTGCAGGGTATCTTCCACTTTCTTTTCATCCGAGTTGTATGAATAATGAAGAAAGACTACTTTAAGTAGGATAGCCCTGGGCAGAGGGCCTTGTAAGCACTGTAATAATAGCTCTAATTCTTTATCTTTCCCTTGTAATACAAAATGCAGTGCAGCATATTCATACGTCAGGATCCGCCCCTGCTTCCAACCTACCATTTTCTTTGCTTCCTTAATATTGTTAGCTGCAACATTGGCACAAAACAAATTGCTCAGTTTCAAAACCTCTTCATTACCAATCGCTTCAAATGTATCCAATACTTGGTCCCTGAGTTGGAACTCTCTCTCCTTTACAAAGTGTTCCAGTATCACAAATGCATAAACGAGAACTTCACCCCGATACCGTGACAACAGAGTTCTATAAATTGACATAATTTCTGCACAGTCTATTCCACTATTGATCAACTCCCTTATGTAAAAGAACCACACAGCCACCCGTTGCTTTTCTTTCATAATTTGATGCAGATTGTCCAAATCATCTATAATATCTAATCCTTTTGCATTGACCAGGTTACGAATTATTGTTTGTACATGTTCTTTATAGAACCCATTAAAACCTTTTGGTTTTTTCTTCCATTTATCTAAGAACATGTAAGCCTGTTTAATTCTTGAGGGTTCCCTAGTTATCCCTACTAGGACCGGCAAACACTCGGCTGTAGAGGATTCAGGACAATCCCACAAATACTCGGAGAGCAGCATCATCTGATCAAAATCTTCCTCTCTCTTCACTAGATCCTCGATAGCATGCAGCAATTTTGTCACTGTATACTGTGGAAGGTCCCACACACCATAATATGTGATAACTAGTCTAAAACGACGGATATCCGGGGGAGCAATACGAAACGAGTCATAAAAAAGCATCCACTTTAAAGCACTCACAGACAAGTAAAGATCTTCAAATTCATTTCTATGTCTGTACAAAAAATTCAAGGCACGTTCAGTCAATATTAAACCATTTTCACAAGAAAGAAGATTTCCTACAAAAGTCTGAAATGGAACAACATCAAACCTTCCCAGCTTTGTAATTAGCACATCTTGAAATCGGCATTTCTCTACTTCCTGCAGAACATGTATAGCTTCTTTTTCTGTGTTTACATTCATCATTGCAATCTGCAGGTAATTCTCTAACCCATCTTCAAAACTTTTAATACTTGTAGTGGCAAGCTTAGCATCAGCAAAAAATCTTGGAGGTATCTTTATTCTCAAATGCCTCATTTTTTTGAACAACAACCCGTAATTGCGATCTGTCAATATCAGACCCTGCTTTCTATCATCATCTAGCTTCTTCAGAATATTTACAACATCAGATGATGAATTACATGCAGTATCTAAATCAAAACTTTTATTGAACATCTTTATGGGACAAATTCCTTTCATAGTTTTTGTCAGTCTTGCAAGATCCCTGACTTTATAGAACCTCCCTGATTGTCTAAGAAAGCTACAATATTCATAAACTAATGCTCCCACCATCTCATCTTCCATTATATCCTTGGCATCATCTAGCCGGCCTGCACCAAATAAGCCGCAGAATAAATGAGTCTTGGCGGCTGCACTAGATGTACAAGCCGTTAATTCCTTCATAATATTATCAACCTCTGATTGCACATTCTGTTTTAGGAGATACTCATAAATAACGAAAGAATAAGCGTTCTGGAAATACTCGTATTTGCTGCACAGCAACCTGTAAGTATTTAAGTTTCTCTCTGTATCATTCCGAGAGATAGTTATGAGGTGGAGATAAAAAGCCAAAAATCTCAGCTTTTTGTAGAACATAATTTTTTCTATGAAGAACTTTTCGAGTAAAAACTCAATGCACAGTAAAGCCTTTTCTTGGGTTACATTACAGACCGCAATTTCTTTCACCACACTACTCACAGCTTTCAATGAAGATACCGAACATGGAATTTCTCTCCACGCTCGACTTCGATATTCCAGATCGGTGAATGCTCCATCAACATCTCCCTTTCTTAAATAATCCATCATAGATGATAGTGCTTGGATACGTTTCTGTTCATTCAAAAAGTATATTTCTTTATCTGGTCTGTAATGACGGTTTTTGGCAAATTTTGAAGTAGAATACCTCAGCTGTTGTGAAAATGTGAAGGTCCTCCGCCACATCCATGCCATTTCCTTGGAGTGTAGAAATTATAGCCAATGCTGCTTTATGTCTTTATTGTAAAGCATCTTCCACCAGAAATCTATTTTCTAATCTTTGCTTGAATATTAACCTGTTGAAAATAAAATACATATAAATCTTCATTGGCTATACAGTGAATGGTTCCTACATGTAGGAAGACACATGTCACCTTGGATTCAAGTATACACCCAACACACATGTTATTTGAAATTAATTGTGTGGGGGAAGGCTTCAAAGCCTTTCTATTCATCCCAGTAGCACAAGCTGCCAGTGTACCACAATCACACTTTATCAGCCCACTAGGACTGTAAAAACGTCACTCTGTCTACCTTAGTTTCACTGTTTCACAGATCCAGTCTAAAAATTCCTTTTATTCGTGCTATAATTCATTATTTCTGCATCTATGATTGGAACTGATTTAAATCCTTTCTCAACTGCATTTTTGTTTTACATTACAATGTATGCTAAATATGAAGTGATTCATGGGACACAAACTCCGACAGAGAATGAACAAATGATGGGATGAAACAAGTATTCTGAGAGCATTGCTAAAAAGGCAATCCATGTCCCTTACCAGCCCTCCAACAGAAGTAAAAACTTGCTGTATCATTGAAACTAAAATGACAGCCATATAGACAAGGTCATTAACTATTGCATCATTTTATGCTATTCTT
Organism: Pteria penguin; assembly: GCA_035048485.1. Taxonomy (NCBI): domain Eukaryota; kingdom Metazoa; phylum Mollusca; class Bivalvia; order Pterioida; family Pteriidae; genus Pteria; species Pteria penguin. The sequence continues at coordinate 4,052,233 of CM068582.1, forward strand.
GCTATTTAAACATTGGTCATAAACAACAAATTAACCCTAATAAGTCTCTGTTTTTGATATATACACGTATTCAGGTAACCATTAACTGATTAAGAGAATACCATGGTAATGTAGCTGCGACAGTGTATCTTAATCCAAAAAATACCATGTCCAAGGTCAGTACCAAAGCAGCGATTGCATTTAGGTGAAGAGATGACTGAACAACAACAGCAAGTAGGTCTGATGAAATTCAGGAAATATCCTGAAAGATTATTCTGAGGTGATGAAATTGAAATAAAACATACATTTGGCACTACTAAAAAGAGCAAAATGTAGAGACAGTTAAGAGTAATAAGACAATGTGATGAACCCTAGACATATTAGTCTAATAGCCTTCATAGTTTCATAATAATCCATCCACATATGTTTAAATCACAGAGCAGAATTGAATATTGCAGTGCTTAGTGCAGTGCTGATGACTGTCAGATAAAAGATGTGAGCTTGAGTAGTCATGAACATTTATGCAGAGTTTGATGGAAATCCATTCACAACGGGCCTGGTGACCTTTAAATAACAGGGGAGATATTACTTTGGGTCAAGGTCATAATACATCTTGGGGTTGTTAGAAACATTTAAGCAGAGTTTGATGGAAATCCATCAAACAACTCGATTATGAAGCAGAACAGATAACTGACAAACAGACAGACACACTAAAAGAGAGGAAATTAAGTCTGTTCTCCCAAGCTGCTAGAGGACTAATATTAGTAATAAGGTGAATTTTAACTGAAATTCAACAATCTGCATCACTAAAATGAGTACAAAATTGGAGGGGGGGGGGCTTAAATAATGGTGTAAAGCCACAGTGAAGGGGCAAATATTTCATAAGACTGGGACAACCTCTTACATGAAAGACAACCATTCAAATCTAAAAACCATCTCTGTTTTCAATACCGGTAAACAAACATTAATAATTCAGAGTTTCGATTCAAAACTCAAATAGGACTCACCTTTCTTTATAATGACACTTATATACCAAACAGAGAAGTTGACCTTTAAGTTTACCATTTTCAAATTACAATTATAAAGTTCAAAATGTCAGTCCTTGGAATAGAATTTGGTTTGAAATCTTCTTTATGAAGAATCCTGGAAAACTGAAGCAAGAGGCCCAAATGAGCCTATATTGCTCACCTGTGCACATGAAAAACAGAATGTCTCTTATGAGAGTATCCTATTCCGTAAGTTTTAATTCAAGATTGATCCAAAGACAACACTAGAACATTCTTGAACACTCTAATATATCTAGCTTTTCATTCCACCTTCTAAAATTTCTCTATATCAGAGAATTCTTTGGTCCTCATACTTTGCCAAACCATTCAGCCAGTATGAAGAAGTTTGTCAAAGGATGGTACCCTCTTGGGCTTATGTTGTCCTGCCCTCTATCCACCCCTGACAGATCTGGCTGAAAAACAACAATTTACAACTGTAGGATACCTTAAGTACTTCATTCCTACCAAGGTTCAACAAAATCCCTTCTGCCGTTCTGAAGAGTTTGAAAATTGTGGAAAGATTATACATGATTGGAAGGACTGATGGATAGACGGCTCAGGTGAGCTAAAACTGGAAACTTTATTATGTTCCTTTTTGTCATTCACTTGTTTATATCCAAACTATAATGATTCCATATACAGATAGTTTTCGAATACATTAAATATTATCACAGTTACTTCCCTTTTCTGCCATTTCAGATGCAACACTTGAGTTTTTGCTCCATATTCATACCCATTTTCTTGAGTGCTTTTGAGAATATTGTTTATATTTGCTCTCTTCTGAAAACATTTTAACATTGTACTATTGCTTTATTATTGCATGACAATTGCAAAAATTCAAGAAGCATCCATCGTTTGAAGAAATCCCTTACATAATATTGTTAATTTATCATTTTATGCACAAATGTTCAGCCATATACCTCAAAGATGGTGGACAAGAAAAGGAACTCCAGCTAAATTTTATGCATTCAAAAACTATCTATAGGCCATATCAAATCATGTGATTGTGGTAAAGTATGATCCCTGGCTGGCTGATTCAATAAAAATGAACTCAAATTTACAGGAATAATTACCAAGAAAAGTCATTTGGTTTAATCTCAGTCGTAAGTTCACTGAACTCTGACAGTCTCCATTCACCGAGTTCAGATTCTTGAGATCCACAAATTCCCTCATTCAGGGCAAACAGTCAAGTTCTGTAACTACATGTACTTGTAGATCTACACAGTCTACAGTACAGTACTAGTACAGTAAGTTGAGTAACAGTCATGACATGACAGTAGCCACACAGATACTCACTGTACTCTTGTTTTTGTTAGACTGAGACCACTATAGTTTTACTACGAGTTACCCACCCAATCCAGACCCATTCAACATACTGATGTTTTTTAGCTTACATTATTGTCACATCGTATATTGCTACAGTACTGATCATCATCTCCGCTTTCTTTGAAAGTTTTCTCTTTTATAACAGCACCGAGTGTATTCGACCACTTCATCGTTCGCCCATGTTATGTTCGCACTAGAGCCGCCTTTTTCGAAATAAAGAGGGAATGAGTGGTAAAAGCCCTTAGAATGCAGTTTCCGAGTTTCGTTTCTTTCATAATAAATCTTAAACTGAAATAGAATTGTTTGTCCGTAGACTCATGCTCTCAACAAAATTCTTTGAATCTTTCAAAGATTACTTTCAACAAGATCACTAATTGACGGAGGACATAAATACAATTGGGGTGATTAAGAATTCTATATGCCAGGGCACAAACCAACATGATGTCGACATAGCGTGTAGCACGCACCCATAGGAAGTAGCTGCGAGAGGGATTTGGGGGATTCCCCTCTCCGAAAAAAAAAGGAATTACATCAGAGATTATGTTTGAAGCGCAAGAACACAATGAGTGTCAAAGAGGGCTAAAACTTAAAATTAGACTGTCTCGTTTTGAGAATCGTGTACGGCGGCTATAGCCTTGGCTTATGCCTTCAGCTAAAAAGCCGGGGAAATTGACATAAAATGACCACTGAACCCACCACTTGAAAGGCTGCTAGGTATGTCACTGGCAAGCATATTAACACCTCCAGCGTCAGTAACATATAAATGATAACCTACAGTGTAGAAAACTAGCAGGCAAACGAACAGATGCTAGGCTTAGGTACAGTTACATGAAAAAGTACATGTATAGCTATCATACAAAACAGACGAAATCCCCTTCCCCACCCAAGACCCTCATGCAACATGCATACACACTCATTGAAAATTCAAATAAGACATAATTCTATCTTCACCCGAAATATCATTTAAAAGTTGGAACCCCCCCCCCCCCCCGAAACACTGTGCGAGGGCGAGACTAGAAACAGGAAGGACAGAAGGGGGTAGGGATGTTAAGGAGAGAGGCTACCATGGGTAAATAAGAAAACTGACAGAAATTACAAAAAAAAAAAATCTGAAAATGTGAGAAATGTCGGTTCCGTCTTAGTCGCAAATCAATCATGAATTACACATGTATATACAAAAATTCTATGAAAATGTCAAAATTTGGCATTTTCAAACTGCCATAACTTTTTATAGAGATATCAGCAAAAGGAAACAGACACAGATACAGACACTAATACAGACACAGATACAGACACTGATACAGACACAGATACAGTCGACAGTGTAGACGTCCTCATTTATTTGTAAATTAGTTGTTTGCTTGTATTTTGTCGTTTGTCGATCCCCCCCCTTTATTAATTATTGAATATGAAGCAGAATACAGAGTACAGGGACATAGAATATATAGGTGTTGTGTAGATTATTGAAAAATAAAAGAAAATAAAAATTAAGTAAAAACTGATCGTTGGTCATATTTTATTATCACTGTTACTAACAGGAGATGGTTAGATTACAGATATAGTGTAAATAGTTATATGTACGTTGATTTCCTTGCATTGATACTCGAACGATGAACGGTCGGATCTTGTGATGACGCTAGAACTTCGGAACGGGTCGTTTACTATCGGTCTGCTTGTACCCTTGCTCCATCCTGACAATCGAAGTTCGCGATCACGTTCGCCTAGATACGCATTCGTGTTACAGTTATAGATCTATAACTCTTTATCATAACCTTACTTACAAAAGTGTTAATAGACTAACCAATAGAAGCTTTGTGTGAAGACACTTTTTCTACATCTGTACGTTTTTCTATGAGTCCTGGAGCGGTTTTGCTTTGTTTTTGTTATTGTGTGTTTTGTTTTTGGAGTTTTTTTTCGGGTGGGGGGTTGGGGGGTGGGGGGGGGTTGTATGTTTGTTTGTGTGTGTGAGGGAGGGGGTGAGTTATTCGCTTTGAAATTTCACTTTTGAATTGTGCATAATCATTTTAGAATGTGCCTAGAATGTACTATTTTGACTTAACCAATATGTTCCCGATTTATTTTTTTCTCGAGGGAAGCACCCGTACCCCCACCAGCAGGAGGGGTGGCCCCCTTCACCCCCTGCATTCGGCCCCTTTCTGCACCCGCTTATGAGCAAATATAGTATTTATCATTCTTACTTTTCCCGGCAATGATTTTTTAAGACCTTGCTTTTCCAAGAAGCAATTAAAAACAGTGTAATCTGAACATTATGCCAATATATGTCTCTGAATGTGTGGAGCATCCAAATTGAATATTTCCAGAGACATATATACACATATATGTCTCTGATATTTCTAAGTGATAAATTGTCTCTGCCTTCCCAACATCGTTCAACTCTCTCGCTCCTTTCTTCTCCCTTCTGTGTTAGACCTATGGAAGTTCTTGATTGCGTTTTTTTTTCTTGGAGTTATCCCCCGTTTCCTATGAGCTAGTACACAGAAGACAAGTGCGTAGACATGCAGATGTCTTGTGTACTTATTTATATATCCTAATCTTATGTAATGTTTGTCAGATTCCTAAACTGTCTCGGCATAATTATGGAATAGAAGGTTACAAGAAATATATTGCGTATTTATTACACTGCTTTTCATAATTTATTCATTCCGACATGATTTTTGTACCCAAACGAGGCAGTCGACAAGGTTTTCTTTTAAGTCGTGTCTTGTTTTGTATGTGAGGATGATCCACATATATTTCATGAGGTATGCTAAAAACTTCAATGAATATCACCATTTAATTATTGTAATGGTATAAATACTGTATATATATCATTGATTAGAGTAAATTCGGTACTTTTCATTTTACGTTAGCAAGAGAGTCGGGTTGGTACTATACACGAACTATTTACTACTGTTCATTTGTGAAAATATGAATTTATATTTTCAAATATGGTTTTACCCACCATACGGCATCCTTTATGCGTCTGATGCAGACTGGATCTACGTAGTTCGTAGACTATTTCTCTTATAAAGATAGAAAATGCTCAATTAGTCAATATCATGCTTGAAATACCCCATCTATCTTTCCACGAAAAGTGAAACAGAGAAAAGAATATGACCGTTGGCACTGTTAGCATCTCACAACTATAGCAATGTCTCCCCGGACTTCCTATACCCCTCCTTCCAAAATAGCAGACCCAAGCCCAGAACATGTATCTGCAGACAACTTAAACTATCCCTCTACTTTATATTCTGCTCGCCCATTCATCAAGATTGACTAATAATGATGATTTTATTTTTACTGTTATGAAATACAAAAATACCAAAGATTGTATAACTTTGACACTGACAGTCATTGTATACTACGTACTATGCATGCTCGCAGAGATGCATTCCTTTACCTTGACAGTCTTCGTATGAATTTCATATTTTACATGATGTATGGGGCCTCATGCCTGATCAACCACATTTTGATGGAATTTTCATTATCATTTCATTTCATCATGACGTTAATGTAAGGTCAAAGTAGAGTGACACGATTTTGAGTGGCAAATCATCATATGTCCCAGGCATTTAATGAGAGATAATATTGATATGAAAAAGGCCTATTGAGCAGCACCGTACTGAAAAAAGTTTGAGACATATCAGAGTACTACATGACAGATCAACAGAATTGAAAAAGCACATGTGGATCCTGAAATTTTATTAGGGGGGTTTGTCCGGGTTCAAGTCTGTTTCACATCTTCATGATCTTGAAGCGTAAATTTATGTCTATCTTAGTGCAAAAATTGTCTTTTTTCGTTTTTAAATCATATGACGTAGGTTCAGAACCCTAGACCCCTCTTCTGAATTTGTACAAAGAAAGTTCTATCTAGACTATTACACCAGCGGTTACATCCTTCATAAATCAGAGTGCAAATTTTGATATGCTTAATAATTTACTCAGAAATTTATGTGCTAAAATGATTTCAGTTAAGTATGGTGGCTTGTTGATGTCCTGTCTTTTAGGTGAGACAGGTTGCTTTAGGTTGGTGTGTTGCATAGATCTGAATGATGCATCAGGCAGATGCCATCACCATATAAATGAAATTATCATAGTGTGACATAAATAAGAAATCAAAGAGAGTCAGTGGAACCTAACAGATGATTGCCAGTGGAACCTGATATATGAATGCACAGTGGTTCATTGGTTTTTGTTATAGAAATGTCACATTGTCAAATTGTGACCTACATTAACTTTTAATCTTATTCTAACAATTTTCAAGTTTTGGATTCAATGAATGCACAGTGTTTCAGTGATTTTTGTTATAGAAATATGTCACATTGTCGGATTGTGACCTTCATTAACTTTTAATCTTACATGTATTCTAACAATTTTCATGTTTTGGATTCAAAAACTACATTTTTGTCATGAGGTGACAATGGTTTTTGGCTGGATTACAAAGGAAAATCTAGTCTATGAAATGGCAACATCCATCTGTCTGTCTACGTTAACGATTATCTTTCAAACCTCACAAATAGATTGACTGTGATGAGCTCTATTCCTTGTGACCTTCTTTAGACCTTGACTTAGAAGGTTCCCAGTTTCAAGGAAAAAAGCATCATGAAGATCATTCGATTAAAATCTTCCAAACCTTACAAGTAAATAGACTTTGATTGGCTGCATCCCTGAAAGAACTTTGTGACTTTGACATTAAAGGTTCCCTGTTTCAAGGTCAAATGCATCATTATACACCCCCTTGTTTCAAGGTCATGACATACCGTTGGGTCATAGACAACAATTGTGTGAAATACAATCTTCCTTCAATGTACAAGGAAGAAGCTATGGCCGGAACAGGAATTCTGGATGTTTGTGGACGATGACTTTCACCTTGAAGATAGGACCTTGGTTTAAGGTCATGGCACACTCTTGCCGATATGACCTTGGTTTAATGTCATGACATACCCTTGGGTCATGGACAAGAATTTTGTGATATATTATCCAAATCCAAATTGGTAGTAAGAAATTATGGCTCGCACAAGGATTTTGGCTGTGTGTGCACTGTGAACTGGACCTTGTAGATATGACCCTGTTTCAAGGTCATGATACACTCTTTGGTCATGGACAACAATCCAAATCCAACTTGGCAGTAAGAAGTTATGACCCAGACAAGGATTTTGGCTATGTGACCTTGACCTTGAAGGTCCAGACAATGATTTTGGCTATATGTGCACTGTAACCTTGACCTTGAAGATATGATCTAGGGTCGAGGTCATGACACACCCATGACACAAAATTTGTGTAAATTTTTTGCAAACATTGATCTTTTAGCATAAAGTAAATGGGACAAAAAAAATGCCCAAATGAAAAGGTGCAGGCACCTTATAAAAAAAAAATAATAAAAAATGGAGTGATTTACTACCATGTGTTTAATGAGGTTTCAGGTCATGATTTCTTCAGCTCATGGTATATACGTTCATCAGTCAAATGGGGATATCTTCAAACATTTCATTTTACAAGTGTATATTTGTTGAAAGTAAATGCAGTTGCAAAAATTATTCCGTAGTTTAAACATTGATGCATGTATAGGACAAAGTTAATTGTCATATAAGTTGATGATATCTTAATCTGTATATCATTTTCAGATCAATTGACCAATCAGAGAACTTGAGACATCTGAGATCTTGAGATATATGTTGTGGCAAATGGAATAAGCAGATAATGTGAGTTAATACACTGATTCACCAATGCATGAATCAGAAGACCCATGATACAAAAGTCATACCAATGAGAAATTTTTCATTGAAAACTACATTATAATGCAAAGATAAATTTCGGGTTTACATTTCATGTGAAATATATCATGATATGTATTGTATTGAGTCCCCTGAGAGATACACACTCTACTATAGATATATATATATGACTTCAATTCACCATTTTACATAAATCTTAGTATATATAATTATCATACAAATTCCTAAACCTACACTAGTGATTCCTGGCTTTGTGGAAAGATTGCAATTTGTACCAATAACTGTAATGATCATATCTATACAGTTATGAATATTATGGTCCCTGAGTTTATTATTTGTTACTTGGAGATAATTTACCTCATGACATGTCATTTTCAATTTTTGTGCTTGAGAGAAGAGAGTTTGAACTTTTCATGCCAAGCCAACAAATTTTTATTGCAAAATACAGTATATACATATATTGTTTTTGGGCCCAAATAAACGTTTGAAATTTCTTGAAATGCTCTAGTGATGAAGACTTGCTAAGGTAGGAGCTTTCTCCTTGTTTCTTTATGATCAAGTGGATAACTAAAGAATAAGCTAAGATTCTAGTCTTTTATGAGATCTATAACTTCGCTGCTGATGCCGGCTTTCACTTACAGGTCAGTTGCATAGAATTATACAAAAGAAAATAACAGTTCTCTGTAGATGGACACCCTGATAGCCAGTTTGGTTTAGTAATTGTAAACAATACATAAAATTTATGTATTGTTGAAGGAACAATGCCTCCTCTTTATTGCTTTATTCCTCCTTTTTTCATGAAATAACCAATTATTATTTGGTCCAGGTTACTTATTTTTGATAAAGACAAAGCCCTTTTATTTGAACTATTTCACATTTTATTCACTTCAATTTTTGTTTGGTCATGCATCTAAATTTTATTTGTACCCTTATTATTTTGTCTCTAATTTCAGATCTGTGGGATGTTTAGAATTTGTATAGAAGGCATATTTGCAGCATATGAAATCACTGTTTCTTCTTGGAAGGTAACTTTACATATTGATCTAAGCTGAAATATGAACTACATTGTATCACTGAAGCTTGGATGTTTTGGAATGAATACATTAAAGTGAAAGTGGGATCAAAACTTATTTAAAATACGACTTCTGGACAAAAAGAGAGTGAAAGGTTGGTGAAAATGCATAGTATATCGATAATTGATGACAATCACATAAGATTTTATCACTTTGAGTGCGAAATTTTCTTCTGGGTAGTTAAATTGGACAACTTCGATATATATATTCAACTCCATGTACACTATTCAGTTTTCAGTCTACATGTAACTGGCATTGCTCAGTGATAAAGATGTTGAGAAGATCAGAAGGTTCTAGGTTAGAATTCCACTGGAGTCATATGAATTAGTGAAACAAGTGCCATGTCACTGTAAATGTTGGTATGTCAAAGAATTTATATTGATTTATGTGAGTTTATTGTAGAGACACCAGACGGGTGCCACCATTATCTAGTGTGAATAAAATTGATGGTTTAAATCTTAATTTATGTATCCACTTAGCTTGACGTCCCTTGAAATCATTTAACTTTTCAATTTTAGGTCTGAAAAAGAGGGAAGGTAATAAAAGCACTGAAAGTTCACACCAACTAAGGTAAACACCCATCTTCAAATTTGCTTAAAATTTCTTTAGATGTTCAACAAAATTAAACAATTTGATGATCAATTATTGGAAAATTTTTGTTCAAATCTATTTAAGAAAATCGTTAAGTCTCTTTGTCTGTTTAAAATGGAGGCATGATCCATAAATTGAATATGGATTCTCAATTATGGATCATCTACACAGTAATAAGTCAAGTGCTTAATCTCTACACTAAGTCAGTTTCTAACATTTTGTAAAACGCAAAGACAGTTGTTAGTAACAAAGTGTATTTATGACTGCCTTTGGGTTTAAAAGCATTAGCTGACTATTCCCAGGTTCTTTGGGTAACTCCACGAAATGTTTAGAACATATCAAGAACACAAAATTGAAACAAAATAATTTAGTATATTAATTATGTTGTTGTAGATGGAAGGACATAGCAATACTGAGGAGGTTGATGAAACATGATGAAATGTAATGGAAAATACCAGGGACAGGGAGAACTGTGATATGACTTAATATTGAGAAATCTTATACTGATGAAACATGATAGAAAATACCAGGGATTCAGAGGATTGTGATTTGAAAAGTTACTTTTGTAACATTGTTTTAGTATATAGTTACTGATATAACATTGCCTTAATATTTAGTTGGACTCTGTGTTTGAATAACATTTGAATCAGATGTGGAGTATTGAACTGTAAATCAGCCTTAACACTATGTATAACTGACTGATGAAGATAGGAAGTTTTGCATTATTTCAATGTTGTGGAAAAATATTTCTAAACTATGTGTATACCATTCAATGTATTTTAAACATTCCGAGGAGAAATGCAGCAAAGAAACTTGTTTTTATATGTAGTGGTATTTTAGGGTATTACTCTTCTAATTTGTTTTATTGATAATTGAGATTTTTTAAATTTTGAAAGTGTTCTTAGCAGTTTTATGAGGGATTTGGATCTGAATTGTATCTGTTTTGTTATTTAAGTCTTCTGTACATATATTTACCCCATCTTATTTAAATATGTTACTTTACTTGGACTAATAATCTGTGAGTAGTGCAGAATGTAATTTAACAAGAATTTTGTAACCAAATCATTCCTAGAATATTTGTAGTCCCAGTCAGTTAAGAAAGATGAGTGCAGATATTGAGCAGAATACTGGTGATTCTATCAACCAGGAAGATCATAGTTCAGCATCCCTAACTGCCCCTGATAGTATCGATGTTGTAACTATCAGTGAGGAAGAGGACACCGGGACACTCAGTACTTCGAAAACTACTGCGTCTGTCATACAGGGTGATAAACTTGTTGTATCTGTAACACATGAACGGGCAACAGCAGGTGATATTTCTGTGGAAGATTTTGACCACGACCGGGAAAATCACACAGATACATTTGTTGAAGGAGTAATGACAAGTAATGAAAAGTTGTCGCAAAACGTAAAAGAACAATTACAAGATGGGGAAAGTGAATTACCTAGCGAGAAAAGGACTAATGTTCAGATAAGAAAAGACCATGTTCAAGATGAGGAGAGAGAATATGAGAGTGAAGAAGAAATGGATGGGCAGAAATCGTCACCAAAAGAAACAGAGGTGCTGCAAAATGTGGAAATTAAATATGAGAGGCATAAAGGAAATGAAAGACAAAGTAGATTACATATAGCAACAGAACCACTTGAAAAAGGAACAGAACAGCAAGATTCTGAAATTAGAAATGATATTGATAATGTAGACAGAACAGAGTTCTCTTCCAAGGAGAAAATCGTAGTAAAGAAGGCAATGCATACTGTGTGTAACAGTGATAAAATTGTGCATCAGAATCAAAAGAAGAGAGTACGTCCTAGAAAATCTGCGCTGAAAACTGCAAGTGAGGATAGTGGTATAGAACCAAAAATGAAAAAACGTAAAACAAATAACAGTCTCTCTGCTGAATACTCTGATACTTCATTACCGAAAAATGATGATCAGTATGAAACGGATGTATCGAGCAATACAAAGTCATGCCCTGATGTTATTTCTGAGTTTGGACTAAAAGACCTTAGTATCAGACTTTCTCCTGTTGACATTGATGATTATGGAGAGAAGAATAAAGATTGCATAAAGAAAACCAAAAACATGAAAAAGAGCAAACATAAAGTCAAGGATGATAAAGCAATGAGGAAAATACCTGGACCAAAAATCAGTACTAAAACCACAAAGAAGAAAGTAGGTCGACCAAGAAAAATAAAAATTGAGGATGATGTAGATGTGAAGAAGAAAAATATGCCAAAATGTAATTTGGATTACGTAGTAGAAGAAAGTGACAAAGATGGCGTCAGAGTCAAATTATTTAAATGTAAACACTGTGAATACTCAACCAGTTATAAAGCTGCATATATCCGACATTTTCTGAAGCATTCTATAGAAACAAAGAAATGTCGCTTTTGTGAATTTCAGACAAGAAGCTCTTTGAAGTTAGTGGAACATGAGGCACAACACACAAAAGAGAAGCCATTTAAATGTGATAAGTGTGAGTACAGATGTAGATACAGAGTGGATATATACCATCATCAAGCAAAACATCTGGACAAGAAAAAGTTCAGATGCCCTCATGAAGGATGCAACTTTATAACAAAATGGAGACGTAATGTCTCACATCATTTAAAAAGTCATCAGATAGAGCGACCTCATGCCTGCCACCTGTGTGACATGACCTTCAAACGCCCACACGATTTAAAGTATCATCTTTATCGTCATAGTGACGACAAGCCAAAGCAGTGTGATCAGTGCAGCTTTCGATGTAAAAGTAACTACGAAATTAGAATGCACAAGTTGAAACACAGTAATGTTCGCCCATTTCCATGTACTTACCCAGGCTGTAAACAGGCATGTAAAGTTAAATCAGATTTAGTCAAGCACATGCTTATACATTCAGATGTAAAAAACTTTCTATGCCCACTATGTGGCAAAGGCTTCAAATCGCAGACTCAGCTGAACAAGCATAATAGAACACATTCAGACGTACGACCCTATGGTTGTGATATCTGTGAGAAGAGATTTAAATTTTTTGGAGCATTGAGACAACATTTAAGAAATCACCAGGGTATTAAACCGTTCGAATGTGATATCTGTGGACATCTGTTCTCCAACAAATCAAACCGTGACAAACATTTAATCACTCACAATTACGTGCATCGTCCATTCAGGTGTCCGATTTGTCCATATGGAGCTAGGGTACAGGAACATTTGCTTGCTCACATTGGCACGATGCATGGACAGCTGTATGCATTTTTTTGTGAACTATGTAAAAAGCCTTTCAAGCGCTATTCTCAGCTTAAAGTACACCATAGCAGAATGCATACAGTAGAAGAGTTTAATCGATATATAAACTTTCTTGGGGTTAACACGAAAGATGTGCAAAAAGAAATCAAAGTTGAAATGGTCGAGGAAGGTTTGATATCACGAGAGGAGATTAATACAATGCAGCAGACACTTCTAGAACAAGGTGACAGTGATGGTGATAATTCGGACATGGAGGAAAGTATTCCGCCCTCCAGACCCAAGACTAACGGTGATGAGACTAGCAAATTGCTCGAGGAAAATTCAAATGATGAAGTAAGTAAAGATTTAAAAAGTGGGGGCAGAAATGAAGTAGATGAAATTTCAAAGGATGTAGAAGTGTCAGAAAAGTCAAGCGAGGTAGTAAATAAACCATCAGTAGCGAAAAAGAAACCAATGAATGTATCAGCAACTTTGGCTATTTATGATGGGTTCAGACTTCCTCTTTTTACTAAAGGATTTGAATATAATATAGATAAGAGTGGAAAGAAACCTAAAACATGGTTTATGGAAGTGGACAATATGCCAGACGATGCCAAGTGGCACCAACAGAGGTATTTTAAACGATTAGGAAGGTATGAAGATATTCGAGCTAGAAAAGCCGAAAGTAAGCGGATTTTTATGGAAACTGGAGAAGATGTGAAGATTGATCTTAGGAAAGGGAGGCCTTGCAATAAGGAGAAGAAGAATGAAAAGGTTATAAAACTAACAAAGAATGGAGCCAGGAGAGGAAGACCTCCAAAGAAGAAAGTGTTCGATACAGATGTAGTAGTGAAAACAGAGGAGGAGTCATATACAGATGTGAATGTTTCAGAAGGAAAAAATGACAATGAGCGAAAGAAAAGGGGAAGACCAAAATGTGACGTGAAAATGTTGGGAAAAAACATGGTTCCTTGTACATCAAATGGCAAGAAACAAAGCCATAGGAAAAAGGTCAATAATTCTAATAGTAAAAAGACTCAAACCTTACCAGAGAGGACAAGCAAAGCTGCATCTAAAACAACAAAAGCATCAACTAGAAAAACAAAAAGTAAATCCAAGAAAGGAATACCTTCATTGAAGTTGAAGTTAAAAAGAAAAGTCAGTGATCAAACTTGGACTAGTGATATGATGAATAATGACAAGATAAAGGAAACTAAATCAAAGAGACAGCCCAGGAGCAGGAAACAACATACAGAACCTAAGTGTAGAAAACAAACAGCAAGAACCGAAAAAAGAAAACAATTAACAGAAGTTGTAGATGATTTTGTTATAGATTGGGAGACGGGGGACATGTGTGATACTACAAACAATGTAGAAGTTAAGCAGGAAAAGGACCTTGACTTGATTTCCAGGAATGAAAATCAGAAAGAGGTACAGTTGTCAACGAGGGATGATACATCCAAAAATGGTTATAGTGGAAGCCTTTATGGTGTGGATACCAATGATGGTGATGATCAACAGAAACCAAGCAACACCACCGAAGTCTCAGATTCTGCATTGTTTGAATGTAAAACAGAAACTTCTGCTACTGCTTTTTATTGTGATGATGTGATTGTACTCAAGAAGAGTAGAGAGTGCTCGCCTGAACAACCTGGAACAGGAGTTGTAGTGGATACTGTACCACACTATAACATGGCCTCCATGTCTCAAAGATACGGTATGGGGGCTATAGTGGATACTGTACCAAATCACCACAATGTCATAGATCAAAATAGGTTGACCCAAAATGAGGTTTGTTTATCAGGCATAGATAATGGGTCAGGTCACAATGGGGATGGTCTGTCAAGCCTTTTGTTGTCCAGGTCAGAATTTAATGTACAAGTATGTTGTAACCCTGGTGTCTCAGATGTCATTGTGAAAACAGAACCTTGGAATGGGGTTTATTGACAAAAGAAGATTTGTATAATGTCATATTACATGAGTCAAAGATGAATTGTGAAAACTGAATCAAAATGTGAGATTAATTTTTTTGAATCATTTGAACATGTATAATACAAAATCCAGACATTTGTTATCTTACTGTTAATTATAATGAACACGGCTGCAAGTGGTATATCTCAAGATATTCAGCCGAGTTACCAGTAATTCTTGGCAGAGTCATAATACATACATACTCTGTTCCTCCCCCCCCCCCCAATGCCCTTAGTGTTCATATTTCAAACTATGTCCATAATGTTCACTACAATTCTAATTAACTGAACATCAATTGTATAGAAAGCTTTAATTAAATGTAGAAATTTAAAAGAGTTCAAAGGTCAAAATCACATTGATCTAGGAGATGATGTTTGTAGCTTTATAAAGCCAATTTGATTTTAAATCTCTTAACTGTTAGCATATGTTCTGAGTATTACATTGTTAAGTATTGTTATTTTATTATCAGTATACGATTATAGATTGAAAGTGCATTATATTTTGTTTTTTTATGATGTCTAGTTTTTGTATTGATTTTGGTTTACAATTTCGTGTATTTTGTTGGACATAATATTTGTTTATTTGTAGAATTGTTGTTGTAGAAGTGCTTTAATTTTGTATCGCATATTATACACATTTTATGTTGTTATATTAGGTGTTGAAGAGGAAGTTATTCACACTGTTGTCTTGATGTTATGGTAGCAGTTAACTGTCTTAATATAAATGTTGTACAGTACAGTAGTTTACTGGTATCTGTGAGATAGAATTGGATAATTTTCTTGAAAAATACAAATTTTAGAAATTTATTACCTTTTGATGAAGTCAAGCTCTGTGAATATGTAAAATGTATACTACTTGTTTATCAAGGTATCTTTTATTTAATTGTTAAAGTTAAACTTGTTTTTTACTGGCCAGTTATTTAATGAACTATATATATTGGGTGCAAAATATACAGTTCTAGGAAAACTTATTCAGAATATAAAGTTTAGTCCATAGGGTCACGACACAATTTCTGATTACAGAAATATTGAGGTTCATAGAAAATTTAATTTTTAATATGCACTTTTCAAAATTTACAAAGTGGGACATATTTTATTATGTAATATTTAAATTTTGGGTGAAAATTCACATACTATGAAGAGAGATTAACGGGTTATAAGAACATCATTTTAATGAGGAACAAATATTTCAAATTGTCCAAGAAGTTATGAGGTCTTATCACATTGTTTTGTATCATTGTGTTTTATGTTATTTACTACATAGTAAGTAACTATGTGTTATTGTGTATTGATTTTGTCTCCATTGATATCTTTAAAACAGAAGAATTTATATTTGAAATCCATTAGAATAAAATGTTAGAACCTACAGTACACATTCAGTTGCATTAAGGTTGAATATGTTTACATTTTTATTTCAGATAGACTAAATTTATATATTTATTTATGGCAAAATCTAGGAATCAAAGCTGGATCGTTAGCATCGCAAGCCAAGCCCTTAACCACTACACCAAGCTTACCAAGTGACAGATTCAGTGTAGTTGTTGGGTGCTTAGCTTGTAGAGTAGACTATCTTAATTTACTCCCTTGACTGATTGTGTAACTAACGATTAAGAGGTTGGTTACAATCTGCTTCCTTACCGCATTGACTTGAAAAAGGGGACGTAAATCCCTAACCTACCAAAGAAATCCTGGGAGTCCATGGTACATTACATAACGAACATGGCATGATACAGTGGCATATAGGAAGGGTGTCCAAGAGAAAGTCTAGGTCAGAACCTGTCCTAAATGTGCTTGGAAGGAAAGGCTGTTCCCTTGCATGCAGATAGGACAATGTCTTTAACAAACTGAATGCACTAGTCTCTAACATTCTGTCTTTCATTGATTAAACTGACAATGGTATGTGTATTTACCATTATACTAAATCGCCATGACAATGCTAAACAACAAATTATTGATAAGAGCTGGTTTACCTCAGATGGTAACGTGCTTGATGCATTGTCGAGAGTTCTCAGATTTGGGCCCAACTTATGGTCAACAGGCGTTGTGTCATTTGAATGATACACAAAAACGAGGGTTCCTACTACGGAAGACAGTGGCCGGTTAAAGGTCCCTTGCTGCTTCGAACGGATCTATTGAATGTCTGCTTACAATGAAATGGAGCAGTATGAGGGTACTGTAGTATTTGTGTCGATACTGGTGATGTTTGAGGTCAGAATTGATACTGGCACTGTGCGAGGTCAGTGTTGATACTGGTGCTGTGTGAGGTCAGTGTTGATACTGGTGCTGTGTGAGGTCAGTGTTGATACTGGTGCTGTGTGAGGTCAGTGTTGATATTGGTGCTGTATGAGGTCAGTATTGGTACTGGTGCTGTATGAGGTCAGTATTGGTACTGGTGCTGTATGAGGTCAGTGTTGATACTGGTGCTGTGTAAGGTCAGTATTGGTACTGGTGCTGTATGAAGTCAGTGTTGATACTGGTGCTGTATGAGGTCAGTGTTGATACTGGTGCTGTATGAGGCCAGTATTGATACTGGTGCTGAAGGAGGTCGGTGTTGATACTGGTGCTGTATCAGGACAGTATTGTATGGTGGCATTGTTGATACTGGTGCTGTGTGAGGTCATTGTTGATACTGGTGCTGTGTGGGTTCAGTGTTGATACTGGTGCTGTATCAGGTCAGTGGTGTATAGTGGCAGTGTTGATACTGGTGCTGTATGAGATCAGTGTTGATACTGGTACTGTATGAAGTCAGTGTTGATACTGGTGCTGTATGGTCAGTATTGATACTGGTGCTGTATCAGCTCAGTGGTGTATAGTGGCAGTGTTGATATTGGTGCTGTGTTAGGTCAGTTTTCTGTATGAGGCCAGTGTTTATACTGGTGCTGTATGAGGTCAGTGCTGTAATGTGGCAGTGTTGGTACTGGTGCTGTGTGAGGTCAGTGATGTATGGTGGCGGTGTTGGTACTGGTGCTGTGTGAGGTCAGTGTTCATACTGGTGTTGTATGGTGGCAGTGTTGATACTGCTGTATGAGGTCAGTGTTGTATGATGGCAGTGTTGATATTGGTGCTGTATGAGGTCAGTATTGGTACTGGTGCTGTATGAGGTCAGTATTGGTACTGGTGCTGTATGAGGTCAGTGTTGATACTGGTGCTGTGTAAGGTCAGTATTGGTACTGGTGCTGTATGAGGTCATTATTGGTACTGGTGCTATATGAGGTCAGTGTTGATACTGGTGCTGTATGAGGCCAGTATTGATACTGGTGCTGAATGAGGTCGGTGTTGATACTGGTGCTGTATCAGGACAGTATTGTATGGTGGCATTGTTGATACTGGTTCTGTGTGAGGTCAGTGTTGATACTGGTGCTGTGTGGGTTCAGTGTTGATACTGGTGCTGTATCAGGTCAGTGGTGTATAGTGGCAGTGTTGATACTGGTGCTGTGTGAGGTCAGTGTTGATACTGGTACTGTATGAAGTCAGTGTTGATACTGGTGCTGTATGAGGTCAGTGTTGATACTGGTGCTGTATGGTCAGTATTGATACTGGTGCTGTATCAGCTCAGTGGTGTATAGTGGCAGTGTTGATATTGGTGCTGTGTTAGGTCAGTTTTCTGTATGAGGCCAGTGTTTATACTGGTGCTGTATGAGGTCAGTGCTGTAATGTGGCAGTGTTGGTACTGGTGCTGTGTGAGGTCAGTGATGTATGGTGGCGGTGTTGGTACTGGTGCTGTGTGAGGTCAGTGTTCATACTGGTGTTGTATGGTGGCAGTGTTGATACTGCTGTATGAGCTCAGTGTTGTATGATGGCAGTGTTGATATTGGTGCTGTGTTAGGTCAGTTTTCTGTATGAGGCCAGTGTTTATACTGGTGCTGTATGAGGTCAGTGCTGTAATGTGGCAGTGTTGGTACTGGTGCTGTGTGAGGTCAGTGTTGTATGGTGGCGGTGTTGGTACTGGTGCTGTATGAGGTCAGTGTTCATACTGGTGTTGTATGGTGGCAGTGTTGATACTGCTGTATGAGGTCAGTGTTGTATGATGGCAGTGTTGATATGGGTGCTGTGTGAGGTTAGTGCTGATACTGGTGTTGTATGAAATCAGTGTTGATATTGGTGATGTAGGAGGTCAGTTTGATACTGGTGCTGTGTGAGGGCAGTGTTGTATGGTGGCAGTGTTGATACTGGTGTTATGTGAGGTCAGTGTTGATACTGGTACTGTATGAGGTCAGTGTTGATACTGGTGATGTATGAGGGCAGTGTTGAAACTGGTGATGTATGAGGGCAGTGTTGATACAGGTGCTGTGTGAGGACAGTGTTGATACTAGTGCGGTATTAGGTAAGTGTTGTATGATTGTAGTGTTGATACTGGTGCTGTATGAGGTCAGTGTTGTATGTTGGCCATGTTGATACTGGTACTGTATGAGGGCAATGTTGATACTGATGCTGTGTGAGGGCAGTGTTGCTACTGGTGTTGTATGAGGTCAGTGTTGTATGAAGTCAGTGTTGATACTGGTGCTGTGTGAGGTCAGTGATGATACTGGTGCTGTGTGAGGTCAGTGTTGATACTGGTGCTGTATAAGGGCAGTGTTGATACTGGTGCTGTATGAGGTCAGTGCTGTAATGTGGCAGTGTTGGTACTGGTGCTGTGTGAGGTCAGTGTTGTATGGTGGCGGTGTTGGTACTGGTGCTGTGTGAGGTCAGTGTTCATACTGGTGTTGTATGGTGGCAGTGTTGATACTGCTGTATGAGGTCAGTGTTGTATGATGGCAGTGTTGATATTGGTGCTGTGTTAGGTCAGTTTTCTGTATGAGGCCAGTGTTTATACTGGTGCTGTATGAGGTCAGTGCTGTAATGTGGCAGTGTTGGTACTGGTGCTGTGTGAGGTCAGTGTTGTATGGTGGCGGTGTTGGTACTGGTGCTGTGTGAGGTCAGTGTTCATACTGGTGTTGTATGGTGGCAGTGTTGATACTGCTGTATGAGGTCAGTGTTGTATGATGGCAGTGTTGATATGGGTGCTGTGTGAGGTTAGTGCTGATACTGGTGTTGTATGAAATCAGTGTTGATATTGGTGATGTAGGAGGTCAGTTTGATACTGGTGCTGTGTGAGGGCAGTGTTGTATGGTGGCAGTGTTGATACTGGTGTTATGTGAGGTCAGTGTTGATACTGGTGCTGTATGAGGTCAGTGTTGATACTGGTGATGTATGAGGGCAGTGTTGAAACTGGTGATGTATGAGGGCAGTGTTGATACAGGTGCTGTGTGAGGACAGTGTTGATACTAGTGCGGTATTAGGTAAGTGTTGTATGATTGTAGTGTTGATACTGGTGCTGTATGAGGTCAGTGTTGTATGTTGGCCATGTTGATACTGGTACTGTATGAGGGCAATGTTGATACTGATGCTGTGTAAGGGCAGTGTTGCTACTGGTGTTGTATGAGGTCAGTGCTGTATGAAGTCAGTGTTGATACTGGTGCTGTGTGAGGTTAGTGATGATACTGGTGCTGTGTGAGGTCAGTGTTGATACTGGTGCTGTATAAGGGCAGTGTTGATACTGGTGCTGTGTGAGGTCAGTGTTGATACTGGTGCTGTGTGAGTTCAGTGTTGATACTGGTGCTGTGTAAGGTCAGTGTTGATACTGGTGCTGTGGGAGGTCAGTGTTGATACTGGTGCTGTGGGAGGTCAGTGTTGATACTGGTGCTGTATGAGGGCAGTGTTGATACTGGTGCTGTATCAAGGCAGTGTTGATGCTGGTGCTGCATGAGGTCAGTGCTGATACTAATGTTTTATGAAGTCAGTGTTGATATTTGTGCTGTGAGGTCAGTATTGATACTAGTGTTGTATATGGTCAGTTTGATACTGGTGCTGTATGAGGTCAGTGTTGATATTGGTGATGTATTAGGTCAGTGTTTATACCTGTGCTGTATGAGGGCAGTGTCTGTATTGGTGCTATGTGAGGTCAGTGTAGATACTGGTTCTGTATGATGGCAATGTTGATACAGGTGCTGTATGAGGGCAGTGTTGATACAGGTGCTGTGTGAGGGTAGTGCTGATATTGGTGCTTTATGAGGTCAGTGTTGATACTGGTGTTGTATGAAATCAGTGTTGATATTGGTGATGTAGGAGGTCAGTTTGATACTGGTGCTGTGTGAGGGCAGTGTTGTATGGTGGCAGTGTTGATACTGGTGTTATGTGAGGTCAGTGTTCATACTGGTACTGTATGAGGTCATTGTTGATACTGGTGGTGTATGAGGGCAGTGTTGAAAATGGTGATGTATGAGGGCAGTGTTGATACAGGTGCTGTGTGAGGACAGTGTTGATACTGGTGCGGTATGAGGTAAGTGTTGTATGATTGTAGTGTTGATACTGGTGCTGTATGAGGTCAGTGTTGTATGAAGGCAATGTTGATACTGGTGCTGTGTGAGGTCAGTGTTGATACTGGTGCTGTGTGAGGTCAGTGTTGATACTAGTGCTGTATGGGGGCAGTATTGAAATTGGTGTTGTATGAGGGCAATATTGATACTGGTGCTGTGTAAGGACAGCGTTAATATTTGTGCTGTGTTAGGTCGGTGTTGTATGATGCTGTATGAGATCAGTGTTGTATGATGGCAGTGTTGATACTGGTGCTGTGTAAGGTCAGTATTGATACTGGTGCTGTGTAAGGTTAGTGTTGATACTGGTGCTGTGTGAGTTCAGTGTTGATACTGGTGCTGTATGAGGTCAGTGTTGATACTGGTGCTGTATCAAGGCAGTGTTGATACTGGTGCTGCATGAGGTCCATGCTGATACTACATGTAGTGTTTTATGAAGTCAGTGTTGATATTTGTGCTGTGAGGTCAGTATTGATACTAGTGTTGTATCTGGTCAGTTTGATACTGGTGCTGTATGAGGTCAGTGTTGATACTGGTGCTGTATGAGGGCAGTGTTGATATTGGTGATGTATTAGGTCAGTGTTTATACCTGTGCTGTATGAGGGCAGTGTCTGTATTGGTGTTGCATTGAGGTCAGTGTTGATACTTGTGTTGTATGAGGGCAGTGTTGACACTGGTGCTGTGTGTGTTAATACTGGATCTGTATGAGGTCAGTGTTGATACTGGTGCTCTATGAGGTCATACAGTTTTACAACAACCTAGTCAGAGGTGGGGTAAATTTCTGTATGATGTCAGTGTTACTGTTAGTGTTATATGAGGTAAGTGTTAGTACTAGTGCTGTAAGATCGAGATTAATCAGTGTTAGTGGAATTTGTGTTGCGTTCGGTGAATGATTGTTGGTACCAGCTATATAGTGCTCTAAGTAGGAGGTCTAAGGGTAATAGGCACTGACGAAGTTCACTAAAGTGGTGTACATGTAGGTACATGTATGAGGTCAATGTTGACCAGTACCAGTGGTGAATGAGATCTGTGGAGTTTTTGTTGGTCAGTTCAGTAAGCTCTGACGACAATATGTCTCTTCCATCGGAATGCCACTTATGTAGGGAATAGTGCTTGAATTGATAGGAGGGTGTTATCCCCAGTCTGAGAAAGAGATCAAATTATTATCTAAACATTGTCATTATGTTGATACTTGATAATATCATAGGAAAAAGACGTAAGTGCGAACACAAGTCAAAGCGAAACGGCTAAAATTATTCAAGAAGTGTTGCGCAATCAATGGAATTCCCCAATGTCTGAAAATAAACTGAGACTACGGCACATTTTGATCGGTTGCACTGGAAGTGTTGCATCCGTCAAAGTGCCAACTTTAGTACAAGAATTCCTGAACATAGATGACCAGGTAAACATGTTGTCATTAGTGCGTTATGAGATGAGAATACACATATGGATAGCTCGAATTTGTTCTGGCTTTGCCTTAAAAATTCATCACAAGCAATCCTTTTGAAGGCCTTTCTGAAATGCATATTTTTTTGTTCACTTTTTAGCTTACCTGAGCCTTTGGCTTAGATGAACTATACACCGTTCCACTTTTCAGCATAGAAAGCGATGTTTAGCGGATTTTTGATTGTTATACTTATGACGTCATAATCAAATGTCGGACTTGTCCAACCTTGCATGACGTCATCATAGTCGGATTTTGCGCTAAAGTGCTTGACTTTTGACGAAAGTGGAACGGTGTATTGTCATTGCATGGAGTTTGTTGTTGTCATCCTTATAAACTTTTCACATACCGGGGTATTCGACTTCTTCTCTGCAACTGTTGCACAGAATTTCACCAAACCTGGCTTGAAGTAAGTACCCAAGCTCCTCTACCAAAATTATATCTTTAGACCTGATCCATTATCCAAGATGGCTGCCAAGGTCTCTGATTGGCTTACACATTTTCGACTTTTTCTCATATAACCACTTAAGCCGGCGTGGTTAAGTGGTATCGCGCCTGACTCTTGCGCGGGAGGCAGGGGTTCAAGTCCCGCTCTGGTCATGCCGATGTCATGTCTTTCAGATGAGACAGTAAAAACCGAGATCCCTCACTGCTTCGGGTGGGTCAGTTGCAAAGGTCAAAATTTGTATGCCCCACATCAGGTAGATGCCGTCACCATATACGTGAAATATTCGTGGTGTGACATAAAACAAAAATCAATCAATCAATCATTATAACCACTCAATAAAGTTTCACCAGATCTTACAAGAGTAAGTATTCAATGTCTAGCCTCTACTAAGTTTATGTTTTTCGTCCCAATCCATAATCCAAGATGGCCATCATATGCCCTTATTGGTTGACACATTTTCAACTTCTTCTCTGCAACTGCTTCACAGAATTTCACCAGACCTTACAGGATATAAGTACCCAAGGTCTTCTACCAAAATTATATCTTTCAATCAGATCAGTCATCCAAGATGGCTGCCAAGGGCTCTGATTTGCTGATACATATTTGACTTCTATTCAGCAACTGCTGCACAGAATAAATTATCGATTGCTCTATGCCAAAATTGTATCTTTTGACCCAATCTGTAATTCAAGATGGATGCCAAAAGCTATGATTGTCTGAAATTTTGTTTTTACTCCTTTTCATTAACCACTTCACAGAATTTTACCAAATCTCATAGAAAGTAAGTACTCAACATACTCAAAGTCCTCTACTAAAATTGGGCTGTCATTTGTATGTCAAGTGAGCAATATAGGCCAATTTTGGCCTTGTTTCAGTACTCATGTTACGTTCGCAGTAACGTTAATGCACTCCACGATGTCATTGACATTATAGTCTATTGAAAGCCGCATAAGAAATAGAGTAAAGATTATTTCTGCAAAAACAGTAAAAATGCAAAATTATTTAACAGATCTAATGTTTTACACATTTAGATTTTATCCCTAGTTGTTTGCAATCATGTGATGTTATATATAACACGTGTGATATTAACAACAAACATTCAAAAAGTGCAAGGGCATATTGCCGAATTTGGTTATCAAATTTTGTTGTATACAATAAAAGAAAACCTATCAATAATATTTATCGCTGTGCCCAACTTATAAGAGGCATAATTGCATATATATACTGCGATGGAATTGTTGAATGGTGTAGTTTTATAAGACATTGTCTAATTAAATTGAAATTCTGTTGATATTTTAAAAATCTAAAAGTTAGGCCCAGCAAGACACATTTCAAATAGATGTAGAACAGTCTTTATGTGAAATTACACAACAAATGGAGTTGAGGAAAAGCTTGCACTACAGCCTTTTTCTTGGCTTGTTGATTGTTGCAGTGTCTCCTGCTTCATATAATGCACTGGGCCATAGTGACGTCACCATGACGTCCTTTTATGTTTTGGAGGGTTTTTCTGCAACATTATATAATTGTGTATTGCCTTAACACAACTGCATTGTCAGTAATTTCGTACATGGCATTCTACCAAGTCCCAGTATGTAATAACAACACTCAGAAATTCTCATTTTCACCACTTACCAAAAGGGATCATCAGGGATTATGTCAGCCAAAATTATAGCTGATGTCTTCAGAGTCCAGGTATCATTACTGTCTACTCATTTTATTCTTAAATGCCCTTAAAAGATTTGGTATATCAGTTCAGGGCTAATGTAGGAGGTGGCATAGAATAAGCTACAAAAGCCTGTGTGAATATCTTGCTAAACGGCCACATTTTATATTCTTTCCTGTTTTTAGGTTTACTTTTTTAATCATGTCTGCATTCTTCACCTTGGTACTGATTGTTAACATGACTCTGGAGGTAAAAGCAGAAACACAATTTTTTTACTTGTCTGAAATGTGTGTACAGTATATATATATGCTAACCATGTCTCTATGTGGAATGTGTTGTTTAATGTATGGGAGATTTGGCCATCAAAGATGTGTATACAGGTACCATCACACTCTACCAGTGATAGAAATATTGTTGTATGAAAATGATTTAACAACCAGCGAATTGCTCTAATTCAGAGTAGTGGTAAAATACCAAGGGTTGTCACGTAGGCCATGCAGATTTATTCTTGGTTGTGCCGTTGTGTGACAGTTAAGAAACATACAGCTTCCATGAAATGCATGTTGATTCATTTGATTCAGGAACTGGTGAGAGCAATATTAAAGTTTAGGAAATCAAAACATCCGTTTCCATTTGTCTATCTATAATATTCAATTCAATTTAGTGATTTATTGAGCACCAATCGTGGTATACATCAGAGCACATGTACATGTACTTATTATCAGTATACATCTTTACTATTATATATATAATTTATATTTGAAATATTCAATATGTAGATTAACCACATGTTCATGATTCATGTGGATGATAAAGGGAAAGTGTCAAGTTTATGTAAAAATCACAGATCCCAAGTTCATATGTTTTTTTTTAGGATTTTAATGTGAATTTATAGAGTTAATCTTTAATACAAATCTTTCATTTTTTTCAGTTAGAAATCAAGGTTGTTGCTACCAATAATGCACTACATTTCTTTGA
This sequence comes from Pteria penguin, assembly GCA_035048485.1. Taxonomy (NCBI): domain Eukaryota; kingdom Metazoa; phylum Mollusca; class Bivalvia; order Pterioida; family Pteriidae; genus Pteria; species Pteria penguin. Next base: position 4,078,047 of record CM068582.1, read on the forward strand.
CCACAAATTACTGAAAGTTCCACTGATCTTAGATAAAGATGAATGGGAGGTAAGTGTTTTTCTTTCTTGGTATTGAAGAAAATAGATATGGTCAAATTTCATCAGGTTTTGATATTCTTCTTATAGATACAGTTTACTCTTGATAAATCGGATTTATTGACCCAAGAGAAGTATATATTGTAATCTGAGTTTTTAAAGAGATTAACTGATAGATTAATTTCACTTCAGTTTATTTACATGTATTAGAATATAAGATATTAGTAAGACTTGAGTTATTTGCATTTTAACAAACAAAAGTTATCTACAGTTATACATGTCTCCATCAAAGGTAGTTCGAAATTCTCAGCCCTTCTCCCACTTTTGATATCAGCAGTTTGTGGGAGAAGGGCAGAGAATCTCGGACTACATGAAAGGAAAAGTGGCCTCTTATGGCAGGTAGTCACTTAGTACAGGTTGTATAGACAGTCACTGATAAAGATTCAATAGAGTTGGTTCTTAAAACAGGTGGTTGCTTAATGCAGGTGGTCTTTAAAGCAGGTTTGACTTTACATTAGAGATGCATATATAATGGTTTATATGAAGCGGTAGTGTGATTTTTTATTGGATGGGTCTATATCTATTGAATAGATGAAAAATGATTATGCAATAGAACAGGCAGACGCTGTCATTAAGGTATGTGAAGTAATTTCAGGGTTGTATCGAATAATTATCATTTATTTAATCAAAGTCAATCATTGTTTTGATTGACCTCAGCATCAGAATGAATAGGTTAGAGATAAATATCTGTCAACATTTGAAAATCTCCATTAGGGATTTTGTTTCCAGGAATATTCACAACTATGATTTGAATTACATGTATTAGAAAATAGTACGTAGTTGACAGATAATATAATAGAATGCTAACTTCTTCAGGGCTGGAGGAGCTTAAGTGACCCTGTGTTACACATAGAGTTGAGAAGATGGGCAGATCTCATGGTTATTGCACCTCTAGATGCCAATACCTTAGCAAAGATAGCCAGTGGAATCTGTGATAATTTATTGGTAAGTTCTTTGCCATAATGTCAATGAAATCTCTTATAATGTATTTTTAAGTTCTTTTGTTTTCTGCCAAATTGCCAGTGGAACCTTTGATAATTTAGTGGTCAGTTCTTTTGCGTTGTGTCATATTGCCATTGGCATCTGGGATAGTTTATTTTTAAGATGTTTTATCTTTTACCGTATTTTCAACAGAACCTGTGATGATTTATTAATACCGGTAAGTTCTGTTATTTTGTGCCATATTGTGTGTGGGTTCTGTAACAATGTATTGGTAAAATTTTTTGTCTTTTGCAATTTTGTCGCTAGGATTTATTATGATTTATGGGTAATCTCTTGTCTTTGGCCATATTGCCACAGGAATCTGTGATAATTTATCAGTAAATTCTTTCACTTTTTGCCATATTGTTAATAGATTTCAGGATGATTTGTGAGTAGTGAGTAAGTTCTTTCCTCTCTTGCGATAATTTACTTTGTATTTCAGGCAGTAACTATCAATCAGAAGTTTGGACTGAATTTCCATGGCATGGTCTACTTGCTGTGAATAAGCTCGTTATAATTTATCCAACATGCTAATGATCTCTGATTGTTGTTGGCTAAGGCATATTCTAATGGCAACTTGCTCAGGAACACTTTGTGGTGACGATATTAAACTTGAAAAGAAGCTGGTTTTATATACTGTATATCATTTTAATGTAATTTGTTGGCTGTTGTTTATCGTAGATGAGACATCTGTTACATCTGATATTCCACTCGACGAATATGAGATCAAACTTTGATCATACATAAGATTTGGTTTGGATCACATTATCAATTCTTTTGTGTAGATCTCCTTACCAGATGCGTCTATGGCACTATTTTGAATAAACAAGCTAATCTAATCGTGCAGTGATTTTATTCTATTGCTGTGGAATGTTTTTGTTTACCTCAGATATATTCCATAATTTCAGACATGCATTGTACGAGCATGGGACCTGAAGCACCCTTTGCTATATGCACCTGCGATGAACACCTACATGTGGGATCACCCGATAACTTCTCAGCAAGTCCAGGTCTTGAACAGTTTTGGATATAAGGAAATACCATGCATCAAGAAAAAACTTGCCTGTGGTGATATAGGTATATGTAATTTGATTGGATGAGTAGATAAGACAAATGAGAATTCCTAGGTTGATTGAATTAAAAGATGAGATCACTGATTTCTTTTGAGGCTTCATTGTGACATCAGATATTACCTATCTGTATGGTGTAATTTTTTATGGTAATGATGTCATTGGAAAATCAATAAACTGTTGATAAATGACATACTTGTTGATGGGCGTCATAAGTATAACAACTTTAAATTCTCTTAATTTTTATTTTTGATATGATAGTTGGAATGGTCCGTCATGATTTAATAATGTCTTATTAAGAGGATTGGATAAGCGCCATTTAAATATGCGATGAAAATAGGGTGCTCGAAGTTTAAATCTATCTTGCTTTGATGCCTGTCAATCAATTTTCACAATTTTTGCACACCAGTTTCTATACCCCAGTATATTTAATTCCCCAAATTTTCAAAAATAATGAATGTATTGAATTGACAAGTGAGCAATTTGTAAATTGTGCACCAAACTGCACAGCTGCAGCTTTGTGCATACAAGAAATTTTATTATGATATATCTAAATCATTAGTTTGATTATACGTCTATGAATGATTGTCGTTGCATTTTTCAAATTCTTAATCAAACACTCACAAATTAGAATTTTATAAGCTGGGGGTCATCGAATATTCGTGTATAAACATGAACGCCTCTGTCCATGTGTTAACATGAGGGGCGGATCGCGGTATAAACAGTAATAATCACGACACACGAATATAGTTAATTAATTTTTCTATGTATGTTTTACTTCTTATGTCAATATTCATAGTATATTATAATATTGTTAACCATAACTCTATAATTCGTTAATTATTTATTGAAATTTCTTATGATCCACCCCTACCGATGTAAATTGTAAATCGCCATTTTACATGGGTTGAAAAAATGAGAAATTCTGCTATAATTGTGACAGTTCTTTCAAAATCTAAGGACAATTGTTTGTAGATATATCATCAAACTGAGGATTGAGATACCTCTTTCCAAAATGCATTGCATGCACATGCCTGTGCAGCCAGGTGCATTATGTGCACACTGGTCTACTGCAAAATCTACATGGAATTCAATCTCAGAATTTGGGGGAAATGAAGCTTTTCATATATAGATAACATTCTGTAAAAATGTAAAAATGATACGAATTGGTTATTTAATGTCCAAGCGGGATGGATTTCAATTTTTAACACCCCATTTTCACAATGGCACCGTCCATCTTCCTTAGTTTTGGGAAAGGCTCTGCATTAAGCATTTGGCAGTTGGTCAATTTTGTTCTTGTTGCCTGTTTTGCATGTAGAATACTTTTACTCTGTTAGGATTGACTGTTAACATACATTGATTACATTAAATTAGAGAGAAAATAAAACATCAGTCTACCATTTCAGAGATAGGTGAATTCTATAGTAACCATACTACATTCATTTGGGGTTCATTTTAACCCCATTTTGTGATGGTGTCTGAATTATATGGATATTTATGAAGTTTCAAAACCAGTCGTTAAAAGTAACAGGTGTTTGCTGTGAAAACAGGGCTATTTCAGATATAATTTGTAGTACAGCTGTCTTACAGAGTCTGAATGATAAGCAGGAATTGCATCTGGATTTGATTGATAGATATGTAATGCAATTTTTGATGTCAGATAGTAATATAAAAAAGGATATTTCTGGTACATGTATATGGCAGTAATGGTGAGGGAAAACAGATTGCAAAATAGATTAATCTTTAAAACAGAACTTATAAAACCGCTTTATATTCATTTTAAGGGTACGGAGCAATGGCAGAGGTTTCCACAATTGTAGCACAGACAATGGAAGTTCTGAATTCCTGACGACTTTCAAAGGAAATAAGATATACTGACCCATGAAATCAAGTTATTTGTACAGCAGCTTCTGAATTTTAATTGCACTCTGTCTCAATTTATAGAGAGTATGAAAAAGATTATTCTTCTGTTTGTCTATGGAAAAATGTAAGCCTTGAATCTTAAGATATCAACTAGTCCCATATTTATGAACATACTTGTTTTTAAACTACATGTATATAGCCGATTAACGTGTACTGGGAAGGTATTTTTGCTTTCAATTATTATTCTTAAACAATATTGCTGACATAAAGCAGTCAGTCTAATACACAAACATTTGTAAATTTTATAAATTATCCTCCATATGCAGAGAAAAGATTGGTGGACGATTAATGTTGGGAAGCCATAGATAATATCTGTACATTTTTTTTATATTGCAAAACTGCTTAAACTTTGAGTTAACTATGACGATTTCACATAGTGAAGTGCACTTAGGCTTACAACTAATTCTTGGTTTTAACAGTGTTTTTATTACACTCTATTGATAATTTTATTTCAGTTCTAAATGTTACACATTCTGTAAAACATTTTCTGTATTTTATCAACCATACACTTCATTTGTTTACCTGATCCTCGATTACTTTCTAATATGATGCATGTGTGTCATTTTGATGAAATCCTGAAATTCGCTAAAACAATTAATCATGGAACTATTCAATTCAAATAGAGCTAGTACAGGTCAGTTGATAACATGCTTGGTTTGTGACCCAGTGGACCAATGTTCAAATCCAGCTAGTGGCTTGTCGATACCCAGGCTTTAGGACAAAACAATCAAATCTTGAGGTCCATGTCACAATAGATGTGACATGTAAGATTCTTCATTGATTCAGGTGGGTTTGTTACTTAGGTCTAAATTTCTGTGCAATACATCAAGTGGATGCTGTCACCATATAATTCCAATAGACCCATTCATGTCACCACTTTTCCAACAAAATGACATAAGACAGTCTATTATGACGTGAAACATTTTACCAGAAACATTAATACTTCCCCCCCTCCCCAAATTGGTCCTGCATTTAACATTAAAGGGTCTGTAGTCTTGTGTGATGGAAAACAAGAAAGCAAAAAGCAATCAAAGATTTTCTCATAACATAGAGCTTCTAATAATTGCCGTTGTTCTGTAAATTCTGAAACGTGTTGCAAGCATCACAAGTAGTACCTACCATATCCTCTGGAATGTTTAGTTTTATAGTACGGCGTTTTCATGCAATGATGAATGTGCCATTTTTATTCCTGTTGCACAGTCCTCTACAGTTTGTCACACAAACACATACATATGTACATGTACTACAAGAACTGAATTTTGGACTACATTATTCTGGTTATAGTCCAAGATTGAAAACTTAGTACCAAGAACTTTAGGCTTACTTGTGTTGATAGATATAGATATATTTACAAATGTATTACCGTTTTAGGATTAATAGGTGAATGATGATCGAGTTATCCTTGTCCCAGAGTCACTCTTCCTTTATGCCACCCCCCTTCCCTGCTGTAGGATTAAATACTTATCCAACCCAGTCCCTTTCCTCCTTCAGAATCCCTCCTTTCTTGTACAACCCCTCCCCGCTATTGATCTAGACGTGCATATATTTGTTATTCGAAATCATACACATATACATGTACTGCAGTTACTGTTTTGAATTCCATTGTTTTATCACAAAGTGAACTGTTGTTGTCAAAGTGAACTGTTGTTGTTTGCATTAACTGTTGTCATTTATGTTATTAAAAGATAAAGCAAAACAATTGAAATGATGTCATTTTATTTCATATTTACGCATGAGAAATTTTCATCAACAGAGAGATGTTGAACTTCCTGGCTAACATCAGTTGATTCCATGCCAATGTAAGAAATACAAGTGCTATCCCATGATGCAGATGGACTGGAATTTGTGCTGTTTTCATGGAAACATACTATGACACCATCTAACCTCTGTCTGTAGATTTAAACAAAAAGTTCGGTTGAATCTGGCAAAATCAGCCAAGCAAATTACGAACAAAGAGTACACAATGCATACCCTGTGAATAAGGAGTACCTCAATCACTGAAGTGGGGTGGGAGATATTGAATGACTATGTACTAGATGTGTACTAAATCAGTGTAGCTCATTTGGTAAGATGATTAGTTTATGACTAAGAGGTCCTAAGTTAAATTCCCACCAGTGGCATATCGGTCTCCAGTCTGTTAGATTAGAGAGTAAAACCAATGTCTTGTGTCACAGTAGACATGGCAGGTAAAGGATCCCTGACAACTTCTGGTGGGTCTGTTGCATGTCACTTTATTAATGAAATTATCTTGCTGAGACGTAAAAGAAAACCAAAACGTAAACCACGGATATGAACTTGAAATTTAAAAACTAGAGCTCTATTAAAAAGGAGGCATTCCTTTTTAAAGATGCTGCTAGCAAGATGAATGAATGAACTTGGATTTACTCTGTACATGTATTCTTATCATTTCATACTTCAAATGCCTTACCTTGATAATAATTCACAAACACAAAACAAACAAGCATCCCTTCCCCACCAAAAAAAAAAAAAAAACCCCACACATACAACCCCCCCCCCCCAAAAAAAAAGAAACAAAAAAAAAACTGTGAAATTATACCTTAAAAGTCTCGTGCAAAACTTCCCGTCTGGAAGAGAATTTTTGCAAAAGTTTTAAAAATGACTTGAATGTTAAATTTCCCAACAAAATGGGATCATCATTGATGTACACTAGCGGGGGAAAAAAATAAAGAAACTATACTTAGAAGTTAAGTTAAAACATGAAAAGTATTCACTGATCGCTCTTTATCCTCAAAGGCATGGGTTACTACTTTCAGTAGTCTATGTCTCTGGTCTAAGGCATGGGTTACTACTTTCAGTAGTCTATGTCTCTGGTGTAAGGCATCGGTTACTACTTTCAGTAGTCTATGTCTCTGGTCTATGCGACACGTCGTTAGTAGTCGATTAGAATTTCTTGCGTGCATTGATAGTATTCCAAGTATTGAAACAGAAAAACATTAGCTTTTTTTCGGAGGTGGGGGTAGGGCTATTTGGGGTTTTTTAATAAAATTTTCGATCGAGAGATGCCTCGCATGATTGAAAATTATCGTTTGCGTGCTATTGGGACGCTGGAAGTTTGGATGTCTCAAAACAATGTGGCAAGGCAGTTTGAGGTTCATATTGATACTATAAATGTTTTGTGGAGACGACATCAGCAAAATGACACCGTTTTGGACCGCCCACGATCAGAACGCTCGCGTGTGACGTCACGTCGGAAATATACGTATATTTATACGGACGTCACATTTGCGTAATCAGTTCCAATGGGCTTCGTTGACCGCTAAAAGCATTCCTGGGTATCGACGGATAAGTCCTCGCGCCGTAGGGAACAGAATCCGAGAGGCCAACATCCGTCCTCGACGTCCTGCTATCCATCCTGTTCCGCTCCGGCGTCACCATGTTGTATGGGGCATTGTCGTTTCAATGACAGAGGTTGGGCGGAAGTTCATTTTACGGACGAGTCGAGGTTTCATCTCGACAGCAGTGACGGTCGTGTTCAGACTTACCGTCGTGCCGAACGTTACCCTGACACATGGGTTATTCAGCAGGGGTCGTTGTGATCTGGGTGGAATTACAACACATGGAATAACCGTTTGGTGGTAGCGGAAGGCACTTTAACCAGAGTACTCTACCGTGATGAGATTGTACGTCAGCACGTCATTCCATTCATTCACAACAATCAGCGTAACGTCATTCTGCAGGAGGACAACGCACCACCGCAAACCGCACGCGTTGTAGTGACTACCTACAGCAGAAAAATGTGAATGTGCTACCCTGGTCTGCCATGTCACCGAATTAATCGCCGATAGAACATGGCGTCTACGTCAAGACCCAACCCTCCTGCTACTTTGAACGCTTTGTATCGTTCTTTATTGCCCATATGGGGGCACATTCCCCAGGCATTTCTTCATAAAGCCGGTGTGGCCTAGTGGATAAGGTGCTCGGCTCGTGATCGAGAAGTCCCGGGTTCGACTACCGCCCTGGGCACACCGGTGTTCCGTCTTTCGAATGAGACAATAAAAACCGATGTCCCGTGTCACGGTAGGCGTGGCACGTAAAAGATCCCTCACTGCTTCTGGTGGGTCCGTTGCAAAGGTCTAAATTTGTGTGCAATGCATCAGGCAGATGCCGTCACCATATACGTGAAATAATCGTGGAGTGACGTAAAACAATAATCAATTAATCAATCAATTAATCATTTCTTCATAACCGTCGTAGGTGTGAGTATAATGCATCGGTGCAAAAGGCGATCATAAAGGCTGTTAAACTTGCGAAATTTTTGCACCCACTTACTTTCAGTGACTGTTCGTACATTTGATTTTACGTTTGAATTGAAAGACAATGCATTATATTAAACAATGACATACATACTGCAACACACTGTTTTGTATATGAATCTATAAATGAAATTACTAAACTACAAAGTTTCTTTTTTCCGCTTGTATATTTACCGACGATAAATTCCAGACATACCCCCGGAATGAAGTTGTGGTGTTTATACTAGATTATGATACCCTCGCGTGTAAGTATGCCGGAGTCGGTTCTGTTACCTATCTGTGGACATGCAAGTTCTGTACTTTCACACACACCCCTATCTGATATTGGACTGAAAATTGGTACACATCTTTGTTGACAACTATGGACCGAATTCGATTTGTGTGGTGGTAGACCAACTCTTGCTGCAGTTATCGCTGTTAATCTGCAAATACTACTTGCACGGGGTTTTACTCCTTGTTTGTGGTTTTTACAGTTCTTTCAACATGTTTACACGCACAATTATGTAGACAGAGTTTTTCAATAGAACCCCTATTCTTTTCAAATCTAGTGTGTCTAATATGCAGGGACTCGAGAGAGGGGGAAGGGGGTTAACCAAAGGGATGTGCCTAAGCTGAGACTTGAACCCTTGAACTTTGCTATGCGGATAATTTCAGAGCTTGAGCCGACGATGGCCGAGACCGTCACACTACTACGAATGTATATACACTTACTTTCAGTTGTAGGTGTCTATTCACTCTGTTTAGAATTGTGATACACATATACTTACCTTTTCGCTGATGATGAATCCGAGTTTGGCGGTTGCGTTGTGATCTCCATGGACGACGTTTTATACACGTCAATACCTCGCCAGATGTCCAGGCTGCTGTGGGACATGTGCTGAAATATTAATATTCTGTTCCTTTGATATGCACCTATTACCGTGGAACTGTACATATAACAGGCGTATATAGACACCATGGGATGCTTGCTCGTAAATTTTCTGTATTCAAAATTAGGTGGTTTTAGTCACCATCTGTTAAGTATGTAAGAGTGCATTGTGTTGTTCTGACAACTTGCCGATGTATTTCTGTTTCTTGTTGATGTTATTGTTATGTGTAAAGCCCTCGTCTGTCGAGGTAGACGATTGTGATGGCATTTTTTGTCTTTTTAGTCAAAAACATATGTTGTATGCCCCCCTGGTTTAGTTAAGAACTTTTATTTAATTCTTTACACGAAATTGCACGATAACACATGTAGAAATTGTTAGGCAGAATGTTGATATAACCTTTTTTTCTAAGTGAGTCGATATACATCATCAGGTTATAGATTCATTACCATTCAAACCGGGAAAAATGTCACATGACATACCAATCTCCAACGCAGAGTTACGGTCCTTACACTCCCTTTAATGTGTGGATTGTAAAGGAACGACAACTCTGCTTTGGAGATTGATGACATACAAAAAGCTTATGGCGAGGAAATTCAAATTACACGAATAGCACGTACATTGGTCTCTTTAAATTCACGCTTAGTTATTTTGCAACGTTTAACAATTACATGTAGGCTTTATATAGCCCTGAGTTTATTTTATATATTCACCATTTCTTCACTCGGCCGATGCGATCGCTTCCGTAATCTACTTCGCCAGGGATTCAACACGGAACTTCTTTTGAACTCATCACCCTCTATTTCAGATAAATGGGCGTGGCTCATATCAGATTCAACATAAAGGTGTTCTTTACAATCTACTTCACAGGATGTTGTATCAAACTGTACGCTATTGTTCGTATTTACTGTTCTAGTACTATTTTCAGAATCTAGATCGAAATGTTCTGTAAATTGCCAAAAGGTGTTGGCATTTGATATATGGGATAAAGCACATTTTTGTGAACCTTCCGCCATTTTGATGTCCGTGAATGTCTCGGACTCCCTGGGGAATAAGTTTTCTATAATCCTCCCCAATCCAAAATCATCTTCTTCTTGATGACTGTATATATCTGTTATTTCCGAACCGCTGGCAAGAGACGACGGAAAGTGTATGTCGTTGGCATTAAAATCTTCTGCATAACGACCTCGTGTGATCTTGCTTTTGTGAAGCCATTCTCTGAAATCTTTCGTAAAACACCCGCTGAAGTTTAGTTCGCTGCTATTATAATCTATTTTATTGTCAATATCCTCCATATTTTCACGTTCTGGCGTTCGCAACGCCATTGTGACGTAGTTCGATTTTGCAAATTCATTCAGAACACCTTTTGAGTCGTCCTGCATAAGTGTGTGGATCTCGGCCTTCGCGGCCAATCGTAACAACTCGTCCATTTTTGTAAAAAATGGCGACGGTGTTCCGATTGCTTTGCGGCAAGCTCGAAAAACAGCCTTTATTAAAAGTTTTCCGAATATGCCACGGAAAGGCCCGAGAAAGTGCGATTATAAACGTGCGGATATTCGTTGATTTATCTTTACTACTCCCTCGAGACCCCCCAAAAAACCAAACAAACGAAACAAATATAGAATAATACAAAATATAACACAGAACACCCCAATCCACCTAAAAAAAACCCCCCAAAACACAAAGAAATAAACAAACAACAACAAAAACCACAAGCAAACAATAACAAAACTGAACACCCCAAAGCAATCAAACACTTCCCTCTAATGACAAATAAACAAACTATTGAAGGAGAAATGCGAGAAAAGTGGAGACTGCATATATCTTTTACTTGCCTAGAATATCTAGGACTCTCGGCATCTCTCACAAATATTTTAACTCCTAATACCAGTCACAAACAAATATACATACATGTCTCTTGAGCAGTTCCCTGACTTGTGATTACATTTCCATTAAAAAGTGGGTAGAAAATGATGCTCTTTTTTATTTTTATCCAACGCAGAAATACGTCATTAGATATTTGTGAATCGTACATATTGCCTCTTAAAATTGTTTCAAGTTAAAAGTGATACAAGACAGGCGCCATCTAGGACCAGAGACATATATATATGTCTCTGCTAGGACAGTACTTCTGGCAAGACGTAAAACAATATCAACAATTGACTAACAAGTAATTTTTTTTAAAACATCAATAGTATATAATTTTTATGTCATGTCAGTTTGGGGTCGTTGAAAAGATGTAAAGAAAATATTTTTATGGTAAAATCGACAGCACCGTCTTTCTATATTTTCGCGAGCCAAGTGTTCTAGGCCGATCGGAACCGTCGGTAGAGATAAGGAGTTCTAACACTTGAAAATAAATAGGTGCGTAAAACACAAAGGAATATATATATATATATGGAGAGACATTGAAATTATTCTGTTCAAAAGGCTAGTGTCTTGTCCGTTTTCTACCGAAAAATATAATTGGTATACTTGCTAGTCCCTCTCGTGTTTACTTAACCACGCATGAAACTACCGGTAAGATGGCGGACGTTTTAGACCTGCACGAAACAGAAGAAGGCGGAGATGAATTTGAGGTGGATGAAGAAGGAGATCGTAAGATTTTGTAGCTTTACTGTTGTTACATTTTACTTATCTGTCTAATCTTATTATGTACATTTATACAATTTTGCGTATAGTTCCAATGTAGGCTCTGTTCAGACTGTTGACGGTGTTGCAATGTTGTAATTTCTATTGAAACGGTCGGCTCATACCTTCACCACCGTTTCTATTTCACCATTCATATTTTGTGTGGGAAAACTTTGCTGATAGAAATTGGGTCATTGCATCCAAAAAATGGAGTGACAGGCACAAATCACTTACCTTTTCAGCTAATTAAATCCTTAACTATTCATATTAATCCATTTTCTTGTAAAACAATCCATGTATACTCGAAGAAATACATCACAAATTATTTGATGTATTTCTCCATTACTTTCAAACGGCCATGTTCAAACTAGATTGAGTGCGCATGTGTGAGGCCATGAGGTTAAATAGGAAAAAAATTAAAGCCTAATTTTTTTTTCATAAAATCCTGCCAATTAAATTGCAGATATCTTAAAAACACTTTAAATACAAATACTTAATAAATGTCTAGGAAAATTTCAGTGAAAAACAACCCTTTTCTTCATTTTTATAACCATGTTTCCCTTGGATGCCCCCAGTAATTAGAACTCTTCAGCCAGTGAAACCACATATTGACATAATTTTAAATGGCAGTTTGGAAGTAATAGAGAGCTACACCAAATATTTTGTGAGGTATTTATTCGAGTATACATGGACTGTTTTACAAGAAAATGGATAGATATGAATAGTTAAGGATTTAATTAGCTGAAAAGGTAAGTGATTTGTGCATGTTACTCCATTTTTTGGATGCAATGACCCAGTTCTATCAGCAAAGTTTTCCCACACAAAATATGAATGGTGAAATAGAAACGGTGGTGAAGGTATGAGCCGACCGTTTCGATAGAAATTAGCAATGTTGTTGAACTGCTCTTCAACTTGAGTCTTGGAGTTCAAAAATCTATGCCATAGTCTATGGTAATTAAATTTAATAGACCATCTAGTCCAAGTTTTAGTTTTGCATGTTTTGCTTTGTAGTCTTGTTTATGTAACAAGGCAGATAGAAATCCATATGTAATGTCATTTTGCATGAGCTATTTTTTCATATATTTTGATCAAGATCAGTGTTCCCACTAGAAAATGAAAAGGGCAGGGCGCCAGGTAGGGGACTTTTGTGCGCGGTGGGCCAGGGAGGGCACATTTTTGCGAAATTCAGATTTTTAGTGTAAAAAGGTACAGTTTGGGTCTCATGTTACATGTAAAGACATCACTGGAAAACGGTTCTACTACATACCAAAATGACTCATTATTTACCGAAATGACTCAATAAGTTACTGGAATTACACGTTTTTCTTTCTTATTTGAACTGATATGGATAGAAGGATGATAGTTACATGTAATAGCTGACTTTTCATGAAATACCACCTTGTAATATATAATACCGATGGCTAGAATAGCAATAGCAGTACTATTCTGTAACAATATCTTGTATAAAGTGTCTTTGAATCGTTAAAATTCGAAGCAAACCAGCTTTTCTTTTCGGTTATGCCGGCAACAACTCTCACGACAGTGAAAACCATTTTGTCTACTACTGGAAATGGCGATATGTATATAAATTGAAACATGTTTGAAAAATAAATAATTTTTTTTTTTTTTAATTTTTTAGGGGCGGACGGGGATGAAAATCTCCCAATTCATTTTAATTGGCCTTATAATAGCAAATATCCCCAAGCGATTGATATCATTCAGTGGTATACCTGGTATAAACACCTTAATTAGCCAGACGCTGGTATTGCACATGAAGGTGTTAATTGATTGTACAAACAATCAAACAAAACATCACAGGTAAATAATAAAGGGCAATGTATGAAACAGGGCCGGGGCATTAAGGGCAGGTATCAAGGGCATAAGGGAGGGCATCAAGGGCACAGGGGAGGGCATCAAGGGCGCAGCGCCCTTCTCTTTCTGCCCAGTGGGAACACTGAAGATTTATTAAGATAATATGATTAGAGCGAATGATAATCTCCTGGACGCCTCTGGTCATATGTCTGGGTGTATAATTTATCCTGGGTGGTTTGTGGGAGAGGGTCAGACTCAGAGACACTTTCTTCATCAAAAGTTAGAATTTTAGCGATACCAGCTGGTATCCTGATGTACAAGTTTCTGTTGACAAATAAATGTTTGCACAGCGAACTTGCAACTAATAATCCAATAAATGAACATTTAACTTGCTCTATGTCTATCATAGTGATATCTTTTCCAAATAAGATCTATAACTTCTGCTAGTGTCCGTTTTATTGGAAAACACGACAATATTTTCATTTCGCCATTTCTGTATACAGTATGACATGAGATCTGCAGAATGTGATGTGTATCTATAGTTACTTTCATGACACTTTTATCATATCAGGGCACCCGATCGGCCTAAAATGGGGCCGAATTTCGGCCTCATTCCCCCCCCCCCCTGAAAAGGTACATTTTTTCCCCCCATTAAACAACCTAAAATTCCCCTTTGTGAGCCTTTAAAATTTCCTACTATTCTTAAAAAAATTTATAATAAAACTATCTTTTCACTTGACTCGTACAAAAAGTTTTTTCTCTTACTGAATTTAGTAGAAAAGTGTTTATTGCATCGTGGAAGCATGCTTCTGGTTTCGGTTCATAAGCTTAGTTTTTACTTTCATTTTCTAAATCTTGTCACATAATAGCCACAGTTACCGAAAAAAAAATTATTAAAAGGATAACACTGAGTGTAAAAAGATTGACATACTATTTAAACAACAAAAACTTGATAGTGCAGAGGTACATGCCCCATGCACAGATGTTTCAAAAAAGGGTAAAAACTGTGAGTCTGAATCTTAGTCTGAGTCTCAGACAAAGCTGAAACAGGGGGGAGCTCTAAATCTAATACACAGAAATAGAATGCTAAAATCATGAAATGAAATTTTGAATGTTTGATATATTTGATTGGTGAGTAAAAGAAAATTTGTAAAATCAGGTATCATTTGCTTATTTATTGTATTTACTAAAAAAACCTTCAATTAATGAAAATTGCCCATCGACCTAAAAAAGCGGCGTAAATCCCCCCTTTAAAGGTTATGGGTACCAGTCCCCCAAAAGGGTGTAGGTGCCCTGCATATCAATGTAAGATACAGGGTATGTATTTTGTAATAATAAACATATTTTACTTGCTTTCCTTTGAATATTAATCAAGGTCCCACTTTTGAATAATACAGTGATGCTCCATTAATTCGGGCTACGTTTATCCGGAAAATCCACCTTCTGGACAGGAAAGTGTGGGAACAGATTTTGCAAATCCGATTTATAATTCAGAAATCTGCGTTCAGGATCCGAACAAGGAAATACGGGTAAAGAATTCCAAAAGTACATTAAATTTTCTCTGATAATCCAGACAAAATCTTGCCTTCCAGACATAGGTGTAGCAAATAACCATGGTTTAATTAATACATGAAGCCACACTGTTTATCTCCTCTTTGCACTGATCAATTTTCTGTTAAATCAAGGACATGTAAACAAAGTTGTTTGTAAGTCCTTGGTGTAATAGCTAAATGATGGATTTATCTGGTCGCCTGCCTACATGTATGGTAAGTTAATTACCTATCCAATTAAGAATGGACTGCTTGGGATGTAGTCAGATGTCATATTAGCTGTCATTGATGATTGTTCTTCAATGAGTAAGTACATGCTCACACCAGAAATGAAGAAAAAATGTGCCCCCGCTGCCCCCCCCTGTAGATATATATTCTTTGTATACAAATTATTACATATAACGTATAAGGAATGTACATTTACTTGTGTTTATTGTGTATATACTCCTTCTATCATCAAGAAATCATTTCCAGAGAAAAGGAGCATCACTGTAATCATTAAAACTAGCCATTCCATGCTTGCCAAAGTCTTGCTTACATCCCTTTATATGTTATTTTATTTGTTGTTATATACATGTGAAGGACTCTATTGGAAATGAGCACATGTGCTTTAAGTGGTTGTCCTTAGGATCAATCAGTATGAGATAAAATTGTGTGCTTGTTATTGATTACATGTAGATTTACCTGTGATGAATTAAGTTTTATATAAATTATAATGTAAACAAATGAAGTCTAAAGTATGTATTTTATTTATTATAATAATCAGTACTTGTGTCTTAGTAATACATGTACTCCTGTATCATGCCATTGATTTTTACCTGAATAAATCTATCTATCTATAACCCTTATTGGATTACAAATCTTGGACTTTATCCATCTCTGCCCTTACAAAAGTGCTAGATTTAATTTAATTCTGTAATATGGACGCATGGTATATCTGAATGTTTTATGTGAAAATTTCAACTGATTCAGTGATTGATTATATTTGCCGAGTAATTGAGACTGAATCACAAAATCTGCCCTGATACTTTGTAAATTTCCTCGAAATCTTAGAAGTTTACATTGTACAGAAGAAAAAAGTCCAAGAGTTGTAATCCAACATGGCGGCTGATGCAGTTAGTGTGACATCGCATGGGAAAACTCAATAATGCTAACCTGATGTATGCCAATGAGGCTGTATAGGAGAGGAAAAAAAGTTTGAAAGGGATGAAGTCCTTTTTTTTGGTTGCAATCTAAGAGGACACTTGAGTCTGAGAGGTAGCAAGACAACTCCTCACAGAGACAACTCCTCACAAGACAACTCCTCAGAGAGACAGCTCCTCACAGAGACAACTCCTCACAGAGACAAGTCCTCACTGAGACAACTCCTCACAGAGACAACTCCTCACTGAGACAACTCCTCACAGAGACAACTTTTAATGGACCTAAAAAGATAACTTGTCACCACTTGTAATTAGTGACAAGTTGGTGATGAGTTGTCTATTCAGCTTGTCACCATGGCTTACTCTTGTTGTCAGAGTAACTTGTAAACATTTATGAATTGTTCTACAATAACTGAGATTTCAACAAATCAGATGGCCACCAACAATGATAATGGCATTGTCATTGATGGAGGATTAAACAATGTACTCATTGCACTACCACCTGTCTATCCTTTGATACATTCACACATCATGTACACTGTAATATTATATATAAGTTTACATCTTATGCAAAGTCCATGTATAAATCCAGGAAAATAAATGTAGATGGAAGAAAGCTCCCATAAAGACCCTCTCAACTTTCATTATTAACTTATATATACATAAACATGCTTACAGCAGTATAGGTACCGGTATGTCTCATATCTTTGTGAAGTTATTCATAGGTATCATTAGTGTAAAATTTTATTGGAGTTACTTCCCTTGTGTCAAGTTGTCTGCCATCTGTGAGGTATATTAATTTATGATTGAATATTTGTTTATCAATCATCCAAGTTATGTAGGCAGTTTATCCAAACTAGGGATACTTCTGTTTTTGCAATATTTACCCAAGTTTTGAGATATTATAAGATTTTAAAAAGTTTCCAAAGAAGAGAAAATATTAGTGACTTTCTCAATAAGAAATTAAGTCTTGTACAAATATGTGGCAAAAACTCTTGCCTGACCACAAATATGGTCCACAATGGGCGATTATTCCCACTTAGGTGTTTGCTAATGCAATCTATCTAGTATATGAGCAACAGGCATATTTCATGCTAAAACACAAAGCTGTTTCTATTATATAAAGTTCCCCCACTTGAAAGCCAGGTATTCAGTCAGTTCAATATAAAATTCTGACCGCTTGAATGATACTCATCACGACTGACTGAAAAAAAAAAACAAGCAAAACTTTCTAATGAAACCTGTTAGATATAAAGTAAATATTTAAAACATTTGGACTCCAGATTATTCAGGTATGATGTAGGAATTACTACTACATGTACTAGGATTGTAATGATTTTTATTCTGTGTTCCAGAGGGTCTGCAGAAGTTGAAAGAAAAGGCAAAGAAACGGAAGGGCAGAGGATTTGGATCTGGTATGTTGATTTATCTGTTCTCTTAAATATTCTATCGTAGCGATTAGACTGGCCATCATAATTTAGGTATACACATGTACAAGGATAACTGTAAAACTTTTCCAGGTCACAGTCGTTTATTGCTATTTGCATGATTAGTCGACTTGATTAGCAAAGTGGGAGGGCACTATAGGTTTCCTCTCGTAATTTCATCATCAAACAATGCTGGAACATAAGCCAGTTTCAATCCAAATTTGATTATATACTTAATAGCTATCTGAGCCAGCGGTAGCATAAATTGTTCAATAGCCATTTGGCTAATGCAAGCACAAATTTATTAGCCAAATATGTAAGTCATTATCCATGTATACAAAGACAAAACAACTTATACTTAGAATTTTTAGAAAATTTAATATTGAAAAAATAACTGAATTTGATATTGAAAAAATAACTGATAGCACAACCGACAATAAAGTTAATCTTTTTTTTTCTATTAACCATTCAAACTCTGTAAACCGAAATCAGTGGTTCATCTTGTTCATCTGTTGTCACAGGGTTCAGGTATCGATGTTTGTTGACACACAACTTATAACCTTATAATGAGGTAGTGCGATGCGTGTCAACAAACACCGATATCTGAACCCCATCAATAGTAACTAAATTAAAGGTTGTGAGGACCATGATTTATGCTAATGATATAAAGAGAAAAAAAAAATTGAAAACAAAACCCAGACTTTTTGTAACTAAAGAAATGTATTCACCAATTTGATACTCATGTATCAAAAATGTTTAGCCATTTCAATTTTGAATTCACATTTTGCGAATTGGCGATCGGGTAGCACTCACACAGGCTATGGAGAAAGGAAGACGTCTGTTGATTTTGAGGTCATAGGATAAGGTCACATCATTTGAATTTAGAATGAAAATATGGTAAAACATGGTTCTGGATAATAATTTAGGTACTATACATGTATGTCAGATTCACACCAAGTTTGGATATATATACCTAAGTATGAAGAGAGCGAAATTTTCTATATCCAAATGTCAGAGGTCAAGGTAATTAAAGTTGGTTACAATTTGACTGTAGAACGACAAAGAGAAGTATTAATTATTTTCACAAGTTGCATTGAGATTAAAAATATCTTTTAAGGGCATATATGCTATAATACAGTTTACAGACTCTTGGCTTTGAAATTGGGCATGAGAAACAACGAGTAAATATTATATAAACAATTCTTTTTTCAGGTATATCATTATATGTTACTATAGGAAAGAATGGCACTGAAGCCATGTAATATTCACAGTTTGTATGTAGGATACAGGAGATTGTATGAGAGGATGGCACATGAATAACTCTGTGTTGTAGTGTCAGGAAAGAATGGCACTGAAGCCATGTAATATTCGCAGTTTGTATGTAGGATACAGGAGATTGTATGAGAGGATGGCACATGAATAACTCTGTGTTGTAGTGTCAGGAAAGAATGGCACTGAAGCCATGTAATATTCCCAGTTTGTATGTAGGATACAGGAGATTGTATGAGAGGATGGCACATGAATAACTCTGTGTTGTAGTGTCAGGAAAGAATGGCACTGAAGCCATGTAGTATTCCCAGTTTGTATGTAGGATACAGGAGATTGTAGGAGAGGATGGCACATGAATAACTCTGTGTTGTAGTGTCAGGAAAGAATGGCACTGAAGCCATGTAATATTCCCAGTTTGTATGTAGGATACAGGAGATTGTAGGAGAGGATGGCACATGAATAACTCTGTGTTGTAGTGTCAGGAAAGAATGGCACTGAAGCCATGTAATATTCGCAGTTTGTATGTAGGATACAGGAGATTGTATGAGAGGATGGCACATGAATAAACTCTGTGTTGTAGTGTCAGGAAAGAATGGCACTGAAGCCATGTAATATTCCCAGTTTGTATGTAGGATACAGGAGATTGTATGAGAGGATGGCACATGAATAACTCTGTGTTGTAGTGTCAGGAAAGAATGGCACTGAAGCCATGTAGTATTCCCAGTTTGTATGTAGGATACAGGAGATTGTAGGAGAGGATGGCACATGAATAACTCTGTGTTGTAGTGTAAGGAAAGAATGGCACTGAAGCCATGTAATATTCGCAGTTTGTATGTAGGATACAGGAGATTGTAGGAGAGGATGGCACATGAATAACTCTGTGTTGTAGTGTCAGGAAAGAATGGCACTGAAGCCATGTAGTATTCCCAGTTTGTATGTAGGATACAGGAGATTGTATGAGAGGATGGCACATGAATAACTCTGTGTTGTCAGGAAAGAATGTTGACCATCTCCTAGGTGATTGGAGGCTGAGTATAAATAAGTTGGGAATATGTATAGGTAGATTTGACAGCATGTATAACTACAGGAGATTGTAGGAGAGGATGGCACATGAATAACTCTGTGTTGTAATGTCAGGAAAGAATGGCACTGAAGCCATGTAGTATTCCCAGTTTGTATGTAGGATACAGGAGATTGTATGAGAGGATGGCACATGAATAACTCTGTGTTGTCAGGAAAGAATGTTGACCATCTCCTAGGTGATTGGAGGCTGAGTATAAATAAGTTAGGAATATGTATAGGTAGATTTGACAGCATGTATAACTACAGGAGATTGTAGGAGAGGATGGCACATGAATAACTCTGTGTTGTAGTGTAAGGAAAGAATGGCACTGAAGCCATGTAATATTCGCAGTTTGTATGTAGGATACAGGAGATTGTAGGAGAGGATGGCACATGAATAACTCTGTGTTGTAGTGTCAGGAAAGAATGGCACTGAAGCCATGTAATATTCGCAGTTTGTATGTAGGATACAGGAGATTGTATGAGAGGATGGCACATGAATAACTCTGTGTTGTAGTTTCAGGAAAGAATGGCACTGAAGCCATGTAATATTCCCAGTTTGTATGTAGGATACAGGAGATTGTAGGAGAGGATGGCACATGAATAACTCTGTGTTGTAGTGTCAGGAAAGAATGGCACTGAAGCCATGTAATATTCCCAGTTTGTATGTAGGATACAGGAGATTGTAGGAGAGGATGGCACATGAATAACTCTGTGTTGTAGTGTCAGGAAAGAATGGCACTGAAGCCATGTAGTATTCCCAGTTTGTATGTAGGATACAGGAGATTGTAGGAGAGGATGGCACATGAATAACTCTGTGTTGTAGTGTCAGGAAAGAATGGCACTGAAGCCATGTAATATTCGCAGTTTGTATGTAGGATACAGGAGATTGTATGAGAGGATGGCACATGAATAACTCTGTGTTGTAGTGTCAGGAAAGAATGGCACTGAAGCCATGTAATATTCCCAGTTTGTATGTAGGATACAGGAGATTGTATGAGAGGATGGCACATGAATAACTCTGTGTTGTAGTGTCAGGAAAGAATGGCACTGAAGCCATGTAGTATTCCCAGTTTGTATGTAGGATACAGGAGATTGTAGGAGAGGATGGCACATGAATAACTCTGTGTTGTAGTGTAAGGAAAGAATGGCACTGAAGCCATGTAATATTCGCAGTTTGTATGTAGGATACAGGAGATTGTAGGAGAGGATGGCACATGAATAACTCTGTGTTGTAGTGTCAGGAAAGAATGGCACTGAAGCCATGTAGTATTCCCAGTTTGTATGTAGGATACAGGAGGTTGTATGAGAGGATGGCACATGAATAACTCTGTGTTGTCAGGAAAGAATGTTGACCATCTCCTAGGTGATTGGAGGCTGAGTATAAATAAGTTAGGAATATGTATAGGTAGATTTGACAGCATGTATAACTATGCAACCAATTGCAGAGGGTGTGACAAGAAGTGGGGTAGAGGACTATGAGGTTATGGAGGTGGATGAAGAGGGAGGTCCAGGACCTCAGAGATGTAAGTAGATTGTGTTTACACAGTGAAGGAGAGGGTTCACGCTGAAAGCTCTCTAAATTTCTTTAGTTTCACACATTCTGATCTAAATCTCGTAAGATACATGTAGATATTTAATGAGTTACAATCATTATGGTGTTCATCAGAAATTCTTTTCTTAATTAATCAATATAATATCTCTTAATCTCTCTCAAGTAATCAATATAATTGTTTTTTAACTCAAATGAAAACCTTTTTCATAAGAAATAAGGGGATTCACGTTTTTGTGTTCTCCTAAATTCTTCAATATTTCTCCATGTCATTATTTTACATTGATAATTTTTTTATGTTCTTCCGATGTTTTTATATGGATAAAGTGATAAATCAAACCTGAATATCATGAATTTTTTTTCAAAGGTAGAATTTTATTTTTTTTCAATAACTCTTATTTTAGCTGTTGAAGGCTGGATATTATTTGTCACTGGTGTCCATGAGGAAGCACAAGAAGATGACATTAATGATAAATTTGCTGATTATGGGGCAATAAAAAATATTCATCTTAATTTAGACAGAAGAACAGGATTCTTGAAGGTAAGGATAAGTCAAAAATCAAAATATCAGAACTAAAGAATTTATGTTATATATTTTGTAAAGAAGATAAACATTCATATATGATATTTTGTGGTAAATTAAAAATGGTGACTTTTTATAAAAACGGAATTGAACCACGTAAAAAATATATATATATGCTTCATCTTGTGCTAGAATTTTGCTTGGCAGAACATGTGACCTCTTATATTTTGTCTTAAAATTAGGCAGAATTTATACTTGCCATATGCGACGGTATCTGAGTCTCTGACATAAAGTAAGTGCTGCAACATCAAATTTTATGTAAACTGGTCTTAAAATCTTGGAAATGATGGTCCAGAAATGACACTTCCATTGGAAATCTATGACGTCATAAATGTTTTATGTTAAATATGGTCCCAAATGGGAAATAAACGTTTAATGAAAAGATTTAATATATGTTTTTGTTAGGGGTATGCCTTGGTGGAGTACGAGACCTTCAAGGAAGCACAATCAGCTATGGATGCACTAAATGGGTCAGAAATCCTTGGTCAAAAGATCAATGTAGACTGGTCATTTGTAAGAGGTCCACGCAAAGGAAAGTAAGTACAAAAGATGGAAGAAAAGTACTAAATGGTTGTGGAGAATCTGAATTAGGGTGGTAGGAGGGGGGGGGGGGGAAGTAGATTTTTGGCTGTTGTGTAAAATAAAGTATAGGTTTATGGAGTATAGACATTATTGTCTGATTGTAGGGAAAAGTCCTTGTAAGCTACTCGTAAAGGGGTAATGATATACAGTGATGCTTTGTTTATCCAGACACGTTTGTTCCCGGCCGATTTGTGCAGATAAACGGATTTTCTGGATTGTAGTACTGGTACATTAGATGTTAAACAATCTTATTTCTTGATAAAAGAAGGGTGTATACAGTACATGATAAAACACAAGTTATGCGTTTAATTTATATACGAAGAAATACATATATCTATTACATATTTAATAATTAACATCTTTAGTAAATTGTACATTAATTGCAGCCAAATTTCTGAAACCTGCATGATTTTTCAACTCACTGTCTATTTAAATGTTGACAGCCACCTTTGTATATACCTCACGCTTGACTAATTAATTTCACTTCTATCGCAATTGGGGTGTTTATCTAACGGCCTGCTGTGTCATACAAATTTAGAATTGAAAGGCATTTATGTCTGGATAAATTTATACAGTCTTCATGTTTTAGATATAAAAATTTTCTATAGATATAAAACAGAAGAATAACTAAAAGTTAAAACTTCTCTACAAAATAATGTAATGAGCACCAAGTAAGGATATGTTATCAATTATCAATCTCAGAAGAGTGACGATACTTAAAGTTTGCTTACAATCTAAAGCCCCAATATCTAATTAACAATGTAAGCTGTGAAGTCAGCAATTTACTTTTATTAACTATCATTCAACTAATAGTAATCTTCTTTTAAATGCCACTCCTACCGTAACACGGGACCTCAATTTTCTCATCCTAAAGACAGAACACCGGTGTGCCCACGGTGGGAGTCGAATCCGGGACCTCTTGGTCATGGCCCGAGCACCTCATCCACTGGGCCACATTGGCTTATATATCATGATACAGGTGCCATGCTGTGATACATGATACAGGAAGGAGCTCAACTAAAACATTAAAGATATGGCAATCTCTTTCTGTAACATCTTCTATGATGTATGTAAATGTTTTAAACAGAAATTAAGCAAAAAGCAAACAGTGGCTTATACAAATACATGTATCTGTTTATTTGTAGCTCATTTCTTCTTTTTAAAAAGTCGTTATTTAAGTTTTTTTTATCAAAAACTGTTTTATCAGAGACTTCATGAAGTCAAAGCAGTCAATAAGCTGATTGCAATACATATTGTGTAATTTTTTTAGTATCTTGATACATATTGTATCCCTTTTGAAGTATCGTGATGCTTATTGAATCCTTTTTCAAGTATAGAGATACTGTATTTTGAGAAGTGATTTTAGGTCTGATTGCTTATCAGATAATACTTGTCTTGTTTAAGAACCCCATGATGAGTAGACAGTGTAGAGATACAGAGATATAAACTTAGCAACCTTAAAAAAAAAACCTTTGAATATTTATTCTTTATTTATGGCAGTCATGTCTGTTTTTGTTTTTTTTTGACATCTACTTTCTTAATTTGTTGCAGGAGCAGAAGAGACGATAGAAGGAGGAGATAACTCTAACAGTATTGTAATATCCTTATGTATAAAGAACATTTAGAATGTTGTTACAGTCGTATTGCATCCAAGGGAGACAAACACCAGCAAAATGCCACGTTATAGAAGTCACAGTTCATTTTGCAAGGACAGACTTGAAACTTTAACACAAATATATGTATTGGCATATCTGATCAAATATGAATTGACAGTTTTATATTTTCTTTTAAAATTTCTTTAAAAATTCAGGGGTTTTTTTTTTTTGTCGAAAAGAATGCTCATGTGCTGTTATTTATACACAAAGGAAATTCATGTGGGGGATTTGATGTATTTTGTATAGTTCATCTTTCTGGAATATGCACACACAAATATACCCTGAATTGTCATGAATTTGGTATATTTTGTAAAGATGAACCTTTTATATTAATTATAAACAGTAATATTAAATGCATTTGTTGTGAAGATTTATTTTCACCTCTTCTTTCAAAAGAGAAGAGTTATCCAAACTTAATGTTCGTAACTGAATATTTGTTTGCCATTGTAACTGTCTTTTGTTGCTAAAGTTTTGTCATGTATTCCATGATTATCATGTCAGCTGCATAAAACGATGTCTAGCTCATACAATGCATCATTTTCATTGTCACATTTTATGAATAAAATTTACAAATGTATGAATACAGACTGCAGTGTGTATTATGATTGATAGACTGGTCAGTTGTATATAAAAGTGTGACAACACTACTGACAATTCTGGGTGTGAAGTTTGCTTGGGGTATGTATGAAGGTCAGTCATTAAACCTGTTGAAGGTCAGCACACCTGAGCCAGTTTGGTAAAAGTTGATTGATTCAAAGTTTACAGTTCGCGAAGGCATGGGGACATTAAATCTCATTCTTCTGTCTGTCTGTCCGTCTGTCACAAAAACTTTAACCTTGGTCATAACTTTTTAACCGTAAGAAGTAGGGCCTTCATATAAGGCATGTGTGTCCTTAATTGCAATACCTTTATGTTGGTACCAAAATTTTTTATCATGTGACCTTGACTGTGACCTTTGACCTACTTCAATGTAACTTTTCAACCGTAAGACATTGGGCCTTCATATTTGGCTTGTGTGTCCCTAATGACGCTGCAGATACATGTAGACATGCACAACCATGACAATATGTCACGGATCACTGCACCTGTACTGATAGAACCCCGAAAGCGCGGGGCCACAATTCTCTGAATTTGCTTTTTGTTTTAGTTGTCAAAAACACAATAATCAGGAAAATACTGCCATATATTTCTGTTATATTTCTAGCCTAGTGGTTGCTTGTAGTGAGTGGTACATGCCCATATGGACCTTTTTTTTTTCAAATACTCCAGAACCAACCCCCCTCCATTTCCCCAAGGAAGTTTGCTACTTTATAAATGTTGTAGCCCTGTTGTGGCATAAAACCTGTCCAATATTGCATACTCAAGGTAAACTTTCTTTTGCATCATGTGTCAAACTGCAAGAGACAGATCCCAACCTAATTTCGTGATCAGGTGAAGTTTCATTTGGGTCTAGATCTAGTATTCTAGTCATAGACTAGTTCATATGAATTTTGCCCTGCATGTTTTATTTTCTTCAGCATGAATTGAATGTGGTAATTTTTACACAGGAGTATACCTTGCTAGTAAAGGGATTTTCCCAGGGTTTGACCTTCAGTGGTACCGTAAGTTACAAATCCGCTTGATAAGCCAGTAGAGTGGTACAGCCATTCACCGTGATTCACGGACTTTTCATTCCTCGGCAGTAATCGTTTCACCGCTTGCCACCAATAATGATGCATTGAGCAAGTTTGTATCGCTAGAGGCGAAGACCAAGAATGTCGATGGATCTACCCTAGACGATTTTTCTCGAGAGTGAGCTGCACTGGTAGATACAAGGTCCAGTATGCTAATTAAGACAACGAACAGTCAAAGATGCAGAGTTTATAGTAAAATGTGGATTATTTTCGAGATGGGACAACCCCCCCGCGCCTCTCATTCGGCCACTGCAAAAGATTAAAGAACTACTTACCTACTGTACAGTAAAAAGTAACAAGAAAATAATTTTTTTTTTTGGTCGTATATTGGGATGAATCTGGCCCCAATTCTCGGTCCGCTCCCGTTATTATAAACATCACTCAGTGGGTAGCGTGTTAATATCGAGGAGGAACGACCTGGTATTGGAGTACCGTCGGTGAGTAGCATCCTCCATATGAGACGGTGAGAGCCGAGGTACCATGTTGCGTTAGAAATTAGCGTGTTAAAACTTGACCATTGTTTCGGATGGGTCCGTTACGACAAGGACTTATAAATACTTCTTGTTTGTAAGTCCTTGGTTATGAGAATCAAAATGTTTTGTGAAGTGCATCAAGCAAAGGTCCATTTTATATATTTACTATTTTAAGCTGCGGTCAGACAGACATGAACATAAAAAAATCAAAATGTTTTGTGAAGTGCATCAAGCAAAGGTCCATTTTATATATTTACTATTTTAAGCTGCGGTCAGACAGACATGAACATACAAAGAGGACAAAATTTATGCCCCGTATCTTCGATTCCTTGGGCAACAACAACAACAATAAAAAAAAAATAAAATAAAATGATAACGAAAATACTACTTTATTAAAAAGTACTCTTTGTGAACTAATACCAAAGTCGATGGTGTATATGTTTTGTAAATGAACTGAATGTAGAATTAAGAAGTTCAATTTCTGACGAGTTGTTGCTCCCGTCATGCATTAGTTGCATATGTTCAAGTGTCATTTTATGTAACTTGTTTGAATGCAAGTTAATAACGCATTCATTTTGTGTGTTTTAACATGCTGATTTTAAATACAAAGTACAAATTTTAAGTGTAGGACCACAAGCTTCATTTTAAAACTTTTTTCATTGTTTATTTATAACGGGAACTATTTCATTTTATATCAGATTTCTGGAGAACTATGTGAAGCATTCTGATGAAACTTGGTAGGAATAGAGTATCGATGAATATATGCAGGTGTTTAATTATAAGCTAGATGCTCTCAGGGTGACCGGGTTATGCTAAGTGAGTTGAAGAGGGTGACTTCCTATCAGAATCTTCCTTAAATGGGCTGCATTGAATTGGCGAATAACTAAATCTATAAGGATGGTTTTATGCGCTCGGATCGATATATATATATATATATATATATATATATATATATATATATATATATATATATATATATATATATATATATATATAGTTTTTATCCTTTCTGTTTGCTTGTATGTAACATTGGCATTTCTGGGCATGATTTTTAAACCGTGGGAGCTATTGCTTTCATTTTTCACTTGTATTTTTTTTTTTGGTAAGACTTTTTATTGGTACCATAATTTATCATAGTTTTTTAGTTTTTAACTTCGTGACTTTGACCTTCAAGTTCGACCTACATTTCAAAGGCTCAATTCTTTGCCCGAACTCTTCAACTATGGGAGCTAGTGCTTTCATATTTAAATCGCTGTACCACGATAGATGAATTCTGAGTTTTTGATTACGCTTTGAAA
The DNA here is from genome assembly GCA_035048485.1 of Pteria penguin. Lineage (NCBI taxonomy): Eukaryota > Metazoa > Mollusca > Bivalvia > Pterioida > Pteriidae > Pteria > Pteria penguin. Next base: position 4,105,966 of record CM068582.1, read on the forward strand.
TTCTTGAATATTTCCATTAAAAAAACCCACATGGCTATGGATAAATATTGACTTTTCAGTCATAGAATCTCAATTATAAGAAACTGAAGTGCAAATTTGTTTTTTTTTTTAAATTAAGTAGATATTATTGTTTACCTTTGGCTTGTTCACTCGTGATCCGTTTGCTTTAATTAATCTTAACGAATATTGTTCAAATCACGTGCTTACGGACAAACAATTCCATTTAAATTTAAGATTTTAAATGATGAAAGATACTCGGAAATTGCCTATCTACGACCTTGTGACCATGACCGTCAAAAGAGACATATATTTGACCTAATTAAAAAAGAAATTATTTTTAGCTCAGTTTAGCCTTGTGTTTTGTACCATAGAAGTTGTTAGGATCTGATATTTAACATGTTTGTTCCTTGGGGCGAGCCATTTCCATTGTTATCAGTGTATGATCTTATGACCTTAACCTTCACATTTCAACTATATTTTATAGATAAATGCTCATCATACGCATAACGTTTGAATCATAGGAGGTAAGGCATCCTTATTTTCATGTGGTAGGACCTCTCACTGATATTAAATTTATATATATATATATTGTTTAGATCAGCAGATCAGCATCAACATTAAAGGTTTATGTGTCTTGCTTTTTTTTGGGGGGGGGGGGGGGGTGGTGGTGGTTCTATAGTCAATACTAGTACTAATTTACGTCATCAGGGTTCAGTAATCATATTAATGACGTGTTTTCAAAAAAGACTTGTCTATATGTATTTCTAATATGGGAGTGAAGAGGGCAATTAAGAAAGAAATGTTCTTCATCTTCGATTAACGTCGTACAGTTAAAGCAGAATCTATTTTTGTCTAGGAATGGTGGGATTACAGTATCTAACAGTTTCAATAGGTAGAGAATAAGCTCTTAATCTGATTTGGGGCAAGATTGATCTACCTTTTCGTTCAACTGGTAATCGTAGGTAGTCTTGCAATTCAATTTTATATAAAATTTGCATAGAATGTTAATTTCCCTGAGGTTGCTACCGAGATGTTCTTGAGTAGGGTGGTGATATGTTGTTCATAATGTGTTTTCAAATTTTCCTCGAATTCTTCGTTTGATATTTCAAATGAGTTTAGCGATAAATGGTCTTTGACATTTGACAGCGATGTTTGCCATATGCCAATTCGGCTGTCTTCTTTGAGTGCTGACCTAAGAAGTAGATTTTTGCAATTAGTTGTTTTTCTCTAGTTTTAAGTCGACTATGGTATTGAAGTATAGATACATATGCATGGAGAGATAAAAGTACGAAGCCGTTTTCGTGCCATTTTAAAGAAGAAAACTTTTTTTATTTCGTTCGAACGAGAAACTTTCTCGTTCGAACGAGAAAATATCTCGTTCAAACGAGAAAAAATCTCGTTCGAACGAGAAATTTTTATTTATGAATTAAGGTGTTTTGTTATTTAGATAAGTATGATTAGGAATTATTTCATTTGATACATACAATGATACATTTACATATGCATAATTGCATATATTTCAACTACACATTTACAACACAACGTATATATGCATGGTTATTCTAAAACACACAGCTTTTCAGTAGAAAGGAAATACTTTAGTTAAAGTATAATTTATTATATTGCAAAGAAGATGAATGCGGGAATGGGGAAAAAGGAAAAAAAAGGGGGGGGGTTATTATGCCATCAGAGATATTCTGCCCTCCTCTTGTAATTAAAAGTATCATAATAGTTGTAAATTATGATTTATACATTTCAGAATTGAAATATAAACTGAATGGTACTTACTGATATACAGTAAAACAATTATAATTATGCATTATTATTTCATTAATGATTAATGTTAATTGGTGAGGTCACTGAGCCAAGTTAGTTTGATTCCAGTGGCTTAAAACATAAATATAAAAAAGGAGATGAGGCTCCAAAATCAAATGTTACAAACATACTACGTATAATGTATTTCAACTAAATTCAGGCCAAACACGGCCAAATGCTCCTGTCTATGTAGTTATTTAAATGATCAAACATCCGCTATTAAAGAAATTGTTAGAAAATATTAAAAGATTTATTGATGGACGATATTCCATTTCTTTCTGTCGGTTAATAACACTTATCACTGTAGACTATGGTATATGATATTAGTTTTTCGTTCAAACGAGAAAATTTTCTCGTTCGAACGAGAAAAAATCTCGTTCGAACCAGATAATTTTCTCGTTCGAACGAGATTTTTTTTTTCGTTCAAACGAGATAGTTTCTCGTTCGAACGAGAATTTTTCTCGTGCGAATGAGATAAAAAAAATTTTTTTTTCTTCTTTAAAATGGCACGAAAACGGCTTCGTATAAAAGACATCGACCAAGTTCACACATTATGCCCAGATTGCAAGTTTTACTGCGAGTTTAAACGTCGGGGAAAAAAGCGAAGGCCCATGGCGGTGCTTCCCACGCCTACATGCATTCATGAAGTGCATTCAACAGGGAAGTGGAAATTGGATTCACACTTGTGTTTTGATACTAGCTAGATATAAATTAAATATGATCAAAAGTAGTGACGTCTATTATCTCATTTCGAGGAGGGGGGTTAAATTATTGACGTACGTATCATATGTAGACGGTATTCAAGAGACTGAAGTTACTGTCCGCGCCATTCACTTTGTAAACCGAAAAATCTGGATTTTCACTTATCTATCTATAAAATAGTTTTACAAATTAATATCAATCGACAGTACGTTCTTGTTTAGTCGTAACTTTTGGTGTATGTAATAGGTTTCTACGAAGAAGCATTCGTATTTTATAGGGAAAAATCATTTTAGATAGGGCGTTTTCTATGTTAATTTTGACGTGACGTCGCCGATGTTTAACAATGAGTCTATAGGAAACTTGGCGACGTCACGTCAAAATTTAACATGGAAATCGCCCTATCTAAAATTGATTTTTTTTCCTATAAAATATGAGCGCTTCTTCATACAAACATATAGCATACACCAAAAGTTACGACTAAACAAGAGCTATCGAATGGTTTTGCCTTTTTGAAATTATTCCGAGAATGAATAACTGAAAATCCAGACTTTCCAGTTTCTAGAGTGAGTGGCACGGAGAGTAGTATGTATTATATATTACAGCATGTCCATGTTGTATTCTTAGAAAATCAATATACTGGAAGAAATTTACTTGTAAATTTCGTTCCAGATCTCCCTCTGAACCCCATGGCAGCAAGTGTTACAACTATAAGAAATTCCATTTCTTTTACGGTGTATTTACAATCTGCATTTTAACTCTGCAATCTTAGTTTTGTGCCGCTTTTAAATTTGTCCGTGTGAAAAATTATAGTACATTTCTATCCAAAGTAAACACAATCACATGCACCATTGCAGTAGTACTTGTACTGGAAACGAACAGGATAACTGTGAGAGTAATCTCCCTTGTTAAATAGAATTACCACTTTACCCGGAAGCAAAACGTATCGGACATTGATCTGAGAGTTACGGCTATGCCAAGCTGAAAGATGCTGAAGTCACTCCTGGGAATCCATGGGACGTGTAGATAACACTGCCAGAGACGTCGGCAATGGAATAAAGTTGAATGTGTTATAGAATCGGCCATGGCCGATTTTTATTCAGGGGGAGGCGAAATAGACAATGAGAATTTGTCAAGACTTCGGTGTTTAGAAAGAGGTCTTGTAGTTACTATATTCTTCAATAGAAAGAAACCAGAACGGCGGACTTTACAAGTGAAACTCGAAACTCGACAGTTGTCTTGGATCAGGGCTTTCGGAGGCAAGCCTGAAGGCACATGTAAGTAGAATATACTGAATTTTACATAGCGAAACTAAGCACCGAGAAAACAAAGTAGATTTAGAGAAAAGTAAAAGGAAATTGTAATAAAATAGTCTTTTATTTCATCGACGAGGGATGTAGTTTATTGATGTCAAATGACCTTATAGCCGTAGATAACATATATTGACCGTTGCCGCTGGAATGGTAATCAGCTGTTTTGGCTCGAATTTTCTCTGACAAATATATTTTCATCCCTTGCATGTAAAAAGTAAAGGTAGACCTTGCGTCAATACCTTTCTATTTCATGTTTAAATACTCTGTTTTTATGGATGGATGGGAATCTCTGGCAGGAGAGTAACAGTATGGACCGTGGGCAGTCTAGGTAACTCGGTCATGTGTTCTCAGTAAGTCAGCTCCAGTATGGTCACATCTTTTATAACCACCATAAACTATTTGACAGTATATCTCAGTATCTTGGCATGTTTCACAGTATGGTATGTTTTCATCTGTAGGAGGGTTCCTGATTATTCAACAGTCAGTTTTTCTCCTGAAGTTGTTGATACATTATATTTATTCTCATTGTGTTTTAAGTTTGGGAAAGTTGCATGCATTTCTGTGGTACAGTAAAGTCACAGTGTAAAGTCACGCCCTCATGATTTTACACCAATGATAGAATTAGAATTATATTCACTGCGGAGAGAACATGTGTCACCTCGCTGACCCAGTTTAATAGATTTATATAAGTTATAATAAGCATAGTATCTTCGAGCAGAGGAGGAGGGGATGTGTGTTACCTTACAATTATAGAATATTTGATGCGCTGTATTCTACAATTCTTTCTTTTGGCAAAACGAAAAACCTTGATCATTGTTTATGAATAAAAACGTGAGAATAAAAAGATTACCAACCAACACGGCTACACCACTACCAAAAGTTTAACTAGTAAAGGGCTGGTTACCCCAGCAAACAGCCAGTTTCTTACAGATTGGTAATGCTTTGATGTTAAAAGTAAATAGTAGATTGACTGATTAATTATTGTTTCATGCCACTCCATGATTTCATCACGTATATGGTAACGGTATCTACCTGATGCATTGCATAGAAATTTATACCTTTGCAGCAGACCCTCCCGAAGAAGTTGGAAATCTTTTACCTGCCACGCCTGCCGTGACACGGGACCTCGGTTTCTACTGTCTCATCTGAAAGACGGAACGCCAGATGTTCCCACGACGGGAGTCGAACCTGAGACCTTTTGGTCACCTCATCCATTGAGCCCACTGATTTAAAACAAAAAGTAAATGATATGGCTAGTAATTTTGAAAGTACATGTCCATATCATATGCAGCCTAATCTGCGCAAGGCTATAAACTCACTATTGCTTTAAGTACTGAATGGGTCTACATGTAAATGATCCCAAATATATACTATTTGCTGAAATATCAACGGAAGTGATATTGGAGATTTATACGTCTGTGGTCGATCATCAAGATCTTTATATGTCTGCTAATTAACAGTCACATGGCTATATAATACATATACATATTTAAAACGTTATTCTGTTTTAAAAATTCTTTGTAGTTTTATCAAAGATAACCTTCCGGCCCACACTTTGGTGCTTGCACCAAATTGCTTCTTGTAAAGAATGATGCATGTTACAATGAATGACATACAATGCAGGGATTGACATAGATGATAGAATTTCAAATTTAAGAATCTGTGGGATGGCCAACGTGGCAGACCAAGAGTCGACACAGGAGAAATGGAAGTTCTTGCAATTAATATATATATCCTTGATGAAGCAGTTTAAACGTGACATGTTGTTTCAAGTGCAGTCTATTTGTTTTTAGGCATTAATTATCGTATGTGTTGCTAAAAATAGGTTGGGGAATCCCACAATTGACTGAGGGCTAATTAAAAACTGATGATTACTGACTTACTGACAAATAATTGCAAGTTATGACTTTGGAAAACAACAACAACATAGCAATGTAGTTTTGATAGGAATATGTTTTATAGATATGCGGTGAGTGGGTGCAGAGGTAAAGGTTTTAGGTTACGTACATGTAGACATGGTTTCTAGGAGTAATATATGCAATATTCTGCGTCCAATAAATCCTAGTACAGTGTACAAATGTATGCTTTTTAGTACATGGAGTCAGTCATGAAAATGGGTCATTATTCAGCATACCTGCTGAAATTTTCATAACAAATTTCAAATTATTCCTAATGGGAGGGACCTGATATATCTGAAAAATGATATTATAATTTTGTCCAGATTTTCAGAATGATGTTAATTCTTGTGTTGTGATATTACAATAGAATGATGCCTTCTTCCTATACTGGACAAGTCTTTTCAAAGAGATTTAGTTTAGGTGCATAGTAGTCATGGCTAAATCCCCCTAAATATACAATACTAAAGACAGCTCAGTCAGTAATGACAAATGTCGGGTATTTAAAGGGAGAAAAGATTATAATGTCAAAATGGTGAATGTAAACAGACAAAGAAAAAACTTTTAAAAGTACCTGAAAGTGATTTTTTTTTCAGAAAACAATATTCATGAATCCTGTAATTTATTAAACAAAATACATACCATGGTGGTATCAGTATGTCATAGCTCGAGGCCAGTTAATTTCCTCATGACACAAAGCGTTTGTGGTATTGTTCCTGTCTACATTTGCATAAACCGAAATTTTCAGATATTCATTACCAGTATCTTCTGTGTAGCTTATCTGTGCACCATCTGTCCATGAACTTTTCTGCATTTTTAACCTTTTCTGTGCACCATCTTTCTACAAATATGAACCTTTTTGCATTTTTGACTTTTTTCTGTACACCATCAGTCTGCTTTTATGAAACTTGTTGCATTTGAGACTTTTTCTGTGCACCATATGTCTATAAGCCTTTTTGCATTTTTGACTTTTTCTGTGCATTATCAGTCTATGAACCTTTGTGTATTTTTCAGGTTTTTTTAGGCACCAATTCTCTATGAACCTGTTTGTATTTTCAACATTTTCGAAACGACTGAAGGGACTCTTGTGAAAATTTTCAGAGATACAGTAATTATGGTTCATTGAAAATGTTGTAAATCTCTGGCGAGATCTTTGAAAAGGTGGATTCTTGATGCAGAGAAGTAGGTCTAGGATGAAACCTTCCTTTAAGAAACCTCTTCTATAGATTGCATTCAAAAGAAAAAGGAAAATACATTGGAGTTTGGTAATGAAATGAAATATTTGGTTTATTTTGAAAGATACTCTCGCTTGATCAGGGAGATATATATATAGACCCATTTGAGCCCGTTGTATCTGATACAGTAATGCTACCATTTTTGTGGGAGAATCTTCACATGTGGTATCAAGAGTAACTCTGATGAATTTAAGATCAAAATATAGGTCAAGGTCATGTTGCAGGGACATTGTTGTGTGTAAAACTATGTTTTGTTCATATATGCATTCATTTTACTTACCTTATAGGCATTCCAAGATACAAATTGTGCTTCAGAAGTGAGTCATATGTAGAGTACTAAAATTATATGATGTGAGAATGAACCCAATCGATTTTCAAGTTCCAAGGTCAAATATCAAGATTGCATGAGGAAATGCTTTGCTTTGCACAGTATTTGCATACAAATGGTGCTATATACACATATATAATGTGTGCATGTTTGTTAGATATGGTATGTGTAATGCTTGTTATGTTACTTAACTTTTATTGTAGAGCAATGGGATAGATTCCTTATGCAATATCATACAATGAACTTAAGTAGATCTGGGATGAACTAATAATCCTTGTAGAATGGATAGGCATTTCAGAGAGAGGCCAGTAGAGGGTGGAGGGAGAGAACGGGAATAAAAGCAGAGGGAAGAGGAGGCATTGGACTTGGGGAAGGAGATGGGGAAAATAAGGGGGTGGAAGGGTAGTGAGAACCTTAGTCCTCTCTTCTGTCATTCAGATAAAAAGACTGCATTATCACACAAACATTACACAAAATGACAGATTTTACTAAAAGTGCCTTGGCAAGTCCCTTCATGTCATGGAGGTCTTAGATTGTGATTACAAAGTTAAGTAAATACATGATAAAAGGTAGCACAATGAATTATATCAAGCAGTATATGGTGACCTAAAACACACTCAGTAGTGGATAAAGACACTAGGAAATAAAGAAACAAGGAAATGAAACTGGGAACTAATACATGAAAATATAATCATATATATATATATATATATATGTAAATGTATACATGTACATGTATGTATATACTTAATGTATGGCCCGTATGTGAAGTAGTCAGAGCTCTTTAGGTCCTTTTACCTCTTGACAGTGTCTAATACTGGAACAATTATTCATTGTACTAAATAGACAGCATCCTGGTTGGTAAAGGAAAATGATCCAGGGTATTTAACTGCAGTAGTATTGTTCACCAGTGCCATCATACTATCCTACACTTTTCACAAGTTCCGTTCCTCCAGTTACATACTCACCCCAGATATAAGATGCAAAGCATATACATGTACTGGTAGAACTTGACTGTGATATCGACTACTTGTACCATTCTGATGTCTGATACAAAGCTGTGTATACTGGTCATTCTGATGTCTGATACAGAGCCGTGTATACTGAACATTCTGATGTCTGATACAGAGCTATGTATACTGGTCATTCTGATGTCTGATACAGAGCTATGTATACTGGTCATTCTGATGTCTGATACAGAGCCGTGTATACTGGTCATTCTGATGTCTGATACAGAGCTGTGTATACTGGTCATTCTGATGTCTGATACAGAGCCGTGTATACTGGTCATTCTGATGTCTGATACAGAGCCGTGTATACTGGTCATTCTGATGTCTGATATAGAGCCGTGTATACTGGTCATTCTGATGTCTGATACAGAGCCGTGTATACTGGTCATTCTGATGTCTGATACAGAGCTATGTATACTGGTCATTCTGATGTCTGATACAGAGCTGTGTATACTGGTCATTCTGATGTCTGATACAGAGCCGTGTATACTGGTCATTCTGATGTCTGATACAGAGCCGTGTATACTGGTCATTCTGATACAGAGCTGTGTATACTGGTCATTCTGATGTCTGATACAGAGCCCTGTATACTGGTCATTCTGATACAGAGCTATGTATACTGGTCATTCTGATGTCTGATACAGAGCCGTGTATTCTGGTCATTCTGATGTCTGATACAGAGCCGTGTATACTGGTCATTCTGATGTCTGATACAGAGCTATGTATACTGGTCATTCTGATGTCTGATACAGAGCTATGTATACTGGTCATTCTGATGTCTCCCTCCCCCCAAAAAATATACACTTTACATTTGAAGCTGAATGACCATCAGTATAAGTTAAGGGTATATATTAAGAGCACCATGAACATTAACCTTGCTGGTATTGCAGATTTGGCTCTAAATTATGGCTATATCATCTTGCTTTGGATACAGTTTGTGTCCTACATTGTCCACTCCACTGACCGAGTATATAAGGCAGGGACGACCAGGACTACAGAATGTGCAGGTTTTATCTGGGTCCAGTCTTACAAATTAAGATAATTTGTTAAGATGATGAATTTGGAAACAAAATGTAATCTTATTTCATGTCACTTGATAGAAGAGTAACTTCATTGGTAGGTTGAATGAAAATGCAAATTTAAAACTTTTTCTATTTATGCTGGTTTTAACCCTTTTTTCTGGTGAAAATAGATGAAAACATAAACATGGTGCAATGAGAAATAGCAGTCACCCATTTCACATCTACTTAGGGTTAGTGAATGATGACAAACGTGTTGGTTAGATAAATTCATAAGGACGTAAGAGTGAAAAGAAAACATTTTTTTTTGGGTGGGGAGGGGTTTAAAGAGAGGGAATAGAGGGTAGATTGGAAGACAGGAAACGAGATTAAATTTTCGTTTGGGCTTTGTTAAATTGCATGCTTCCTTTACTATGTGTAAATCACATTTATGCAATACGTAACGTTGGTTGTGTGACAATATTTTGTGATTTATAAATTGGTAAAGCACGTACTTTTGACAAAAACGTTCAAGATCTTTTACTGATGTATACACGTGATGTAGGAAGAGGTGCGGCTGTGTATGGGTTGGGGCTTAACGTGTTCAACCTGCAGTCGGAAGATCCTGGTTCACAACATATAGATTGTTATAAAATTGTTCTCATAAAAGATATACGTAAAATAGTTTGCATGTGTTCCCATGGCTTGAGAAAAAAAAAACCCAAAAGCGATAAAGCGTGGTTTCCTTCCGACTTTATAGTTATGCTTTTTTTTCTGAAAAGAGTTTATTTCTTGGGAAAACTGGATATTAAATTTGCTTTTCTTACTGACATTATCTTACGCTATTATTGGGCTGATACTCGATTACCGAGTATCATGCCTTATCTCCGAGAGACACTATGATACTTAAAGATTCCTTTTAACCAATAGATTCCCGATTCGTCGTGGAGAAAATGAATTCGAAGTTCATTGAGTGCAAAATACATTAAGCAAGAAGCTTAACTTGATACACAGAACCCGCCCGGTCATATGGGTTTAAGAGTTGCGCTGGAATTTACTGTAGCCTATCACATCTGTCGTGCCGAGGTTCAAGTCCTTTTCAGGGCACGTAAGTAGGTACGCTACAGTACCGGTACGCTACAGTACCGGTGGGGCAAGTGTACCTGTGGTGTTACGTGGGGCTAGTGTATCTGAAGAACTAGCGTACTTGCGCAACTAGTGTACCTGTGGGACTAGCGTGCATGTGGGATTAGTGTACCTGTGGGGCTAGTGTATCAGTAGGGCTAGTATTCTTACGGGCTAGTGTACTTGTGCAGCTAGTGAATATGTGAGGTTAGCGTACATGTGGTGCTAGTGTACCCATGATACTGACATATATATGGGGGTAGTATACCTGTACGAATGGCGTAGCCGTACTAGTGGGGCTTGTGGACTTGTGGAGTATGCGTACATGTAAAGGCTAGTGTACATTTTGGGCTTGTGTAGATATAGTACGAGCCTCCTGCGGGACTAGTGTTCCTATAAGGCTAGTTTACCTATGAGACTAGCGGCTCTTCGGGACTAGCGTACTCTTGGACTAGTGACGTAGTGTTCATGTGGTGCTAGCATGTCCGTGGGTCTATTGTAGCTGTGTAACTAGCATACCCGTGGGGCTAGTTTACTTGTTTTTTTCTAGCGTACTTTTTGTGTTTGTAACCGGTGGGGGATATTAAACGTGAAGGGTTAGCGTACCTGTGGGATTAGTGTACCTGTAGAGCTAGTGTACACGTGGAGCTATCGTACTTGTTGTGTTAGTGTATTCCTGGCGCTGGCGTGCACGAGGGCTAGCATACCTGTGGGGCTAGCGTACTAGTGGGGATGTTACACATGTAGGGCTAATGTGCCTGTGGGCCTGTGTACATTTGGGACTAGCTGACATGTGGTGTTAGCGTACCTGTGAGGTTATTGTACATTTTGGGTTAGTGTACATGTGGCACTATCCTAGATCTACCTGTGGGGCTAGTGTGCATGTGGGGATAGCATACCTATGGGGCTAGCGTACCTATGGGCATAGTGTACCTGAAGGGTTAATTAATCCGTGGGGTTAGTGTACTTATGAGGCAAGCGTACTTTTCGGCAGCAAGTGTTTTTCTCAGATCCGTTTTGTTTTTTTTCCACTAATGGCTACAACCATAATCTAGTAGATGAAATTATCCAGGAGTGGCGCCAAACAATAAATAAACAGAATTCGGCCCCTTCTTTCCGATTGTATATGTATATTGTATATTTGGAACTGACTTCCAACAATCCTTACCGAAGTGCTGTCTTTGACATGCAGCTGAGATTGATGATATAGATCTAGAAGAGCATCCACTTCGATGTCGGTGAGGAGGATTGAACAATGATAAATAACAGAAACCGTACTGGATAGCACTCGGCGAACTTAAAAATATCACGAATAAGACACTGGGGATCTTTTACTTGTACGTTTAGTTCGCAAATCATAGTTGGACATTATCATCATATAAGCCAACCGCATACAGTACAAACATGCAAGGATACTTAGAATTCTGGGGAATGAGGGGCCGGGGGTCTGGACTGTGGACCCGACCTGAGAATCGACCGGAATTTATGTTGCCCTTTGTTATGAAATAGGCTATTTTATGTTCTAAAGATTCCTGGATCGGCGTCTTGGTAACTGCCCCCAAGAGCATAAAGGTTACTTTTTAACACAAAAACATGGATATGACATATAGTAAGATTACAACAAATGGTGAAGTGATAAGTGGAAATTGGTATCATATCAAACAATGATCAGGCGCTCAGGGGTAAATCAGTATCTCCTGCCCTTAAGCAACACCTGTCATGCTTGAGTCAAATGTGAAATGGGCATACGATATCGAAGATATAAAAGTGAACATCTGTCTGATCTATTACGTAACACTTAAGCAGAAATTGACATCTCTACATTTCTTTCTAAATAGTACGAATGTGGGTATTGTTGAAAAAATAGAACATTGGCTCCATTCTTGGAAATACGATATACTGCCCATCTTATGGATGTAAGGGGTATTACATAAGGATGTAGAGGAAAGGCAAGGGGATCCAGGGCCACGGAGAGAAAAAGAAAAAAAGAAGGCCAAGGGGGAGGGGACCTCGGGTTTATATTGGCAATAAAGGGTAAGGCGGGACAAATGTTCCATATTGGCTATAAGGGACAAGGCCTGACCTCGGATATATATTGGAAAAGAAATGGGCAACTCGGGACCTCGTATTTATATTGGCAAAGAAAGGGGCAAGATGGGATCTCGATTTATATTGGTCAGGGACGAAGGGGGACCCGCGTTTATAATGATCATGAAAGGGGCTAGACGGACTTCGGATTTATATTGGTGATAAGAGGGAAGGTGTAACCTCGCACTTACCTGGGCGAGAAAAGGGGCAAGGCGGGATCTCAGATTTATATTGACAATAAGGGACAATGCGTAGCCTCGGACTTATGTGGACGAGGAAAAGGGCAAGGCGGAATCTCAGATTTATACATCTATTGGCAATAAGGGGCAATGCGTAACCTCGGAATTGTATGGACGGAAAGGGCAAGGCGGAACATCGTATTTATATTGGCGCGGAAAGGGGCAAGGCGGGACATCAGATTTATATTGGCGCGGAAAGGAACATGACTGGACCTCTTTTTCATACAGGCGATAACTGACAAGGTCTGATTAGTAATTTACATTGGCATATTTGATCAACTTGCGGTCAGATTCAATGATGGTTTTTCTCTCTGAACGGTTGAAAACTAAAGAACAGAATCTGTAGGGGACTTTATTTCAAGCATTCGTGCAACCGCGTTAGAAATTATATCGCGTTACAAAAATGCAGGTATTTAGCGAAAGCCGATCGCTGGGATTTAGAGATTTGGTGAAAATAAATATTGACCATTTATGTACACGTCCGTCTTTGACGTATGGGTGGTCACATTTCAAACGACCAAAGGTATTCACAATCGTGTGTAATCTCAGCTAACACGGAGCAAAATGTTTGAATTCTGTGTGATGTTTGATCTTAGTAACATTATAGAGGAATATATAGCTTTTGTTTTCTCGAAACAAGCACTTTTGTCGTCTTTCGTATTAAAATCGATATAATAATTATAATTTTTCATTTATTCTCGTTTCGTGTCTCCAATTCTTGACATTTTGTAACAGGTCAAAGTATAGTTGTCTTTATGCATATTTAAATATCAAAATTTTTGAAATATGTCAGGACAAAAACCTAACATGAAATTCAAAATATTTCAGAGTGAATTCGCATAGTTCCCTCCCTTTTCCCATACCTACTCCCCCCCCCCCCCATACACTGAGGGACGTGTTGGTGGAATATATATACCTCATATGGATTGTTGTTATTATATTTCAGATTTCAGATATCTACTTGGGGATTGGGATTACTCATATTGATTATTAATATCTACATTGGGATTGAGTTATCTCGTATTGATTGTTGGTATCATATTCCAGATATCTACATGGGGATTGAGTTATCTCGTATTAATTGTCGTTATCATATTTCAGATATCTACATGGGGATTGAGTTATTTCGTATTTATTGTCGGTATCATATTCCAGATATCTACATGGGGATTGGGATATCTCGTATTGATTGTCGGTATCATATTCCAGATATCTACATGGGGATTGAGATATCTCGTATTGATTGTCGTTATCATATTCCAGATATCTACATGGGGATTGAGTTATCTCGTATTGATTGTCGGTATCATATCCCAGATATCTACATGGGGATTGAGTTATTTCGTATTGATTGTCGTTATCATATTCCAGATATCTACATGGGGATTGAGTTATCTCATATTGATTGTCGGTATCATATTCCAGATACCTACATGGTGATTGAGTTATCTCGTATTGATTGTCGGTATCATATTCCAGATATCTACATGGGGATTGGGATATCTCGTATTGATTGTCGGTATCATATTTCAGATATCTACATGGGGACTGAGATATCTCGTATTGTTTGTTGTTATCATATTGCGGATATCAACATGGGGATTGAGTTATCTCGTATTGATTGTCGGTATCTTAATCCAGATATCTACATGGTGATTGAGTTATCTCGTATTGATTGTTGGTATCATATTCCAAATATCTACATGGGGATTGGGATATCTTGTATTGATTGTTGTTATCATATTCCAGATATCTACATGGGGATTGAGATATCTTGTATTGATTGTTGGTATCATATTCCGGATATCAACATGGGGATTGAGTTATCTCGTATTGATTGTTGGTATCATATTCCAGATATCTACATGGGGATTGAGATATCTCGTATTGTTTGTTGTTATCATATTCCGGATATCAACATGGGGATTGAGTTATCTCGTATTGATTGTCGGTATCTTAATCCAGATATCTACATGGGTATTGGGATATCTCGTATTGATCGTTGTTATCATATTCCAGATATCTACATGGGGATTGGGATATCTTATATTGATTGTTGTTGTCAGTATGATTTTCGTAATGAAACATTTGTATCATTTTTGTTTCATCAAGTCAGAGGGGAAAGCGAGAAAATGGTGATTGTGGCTTAAGGCAGGTGCCCTCTAAATACAGGTTGAATTTGTGTAGAAAATAAGCGACAAAGAACTGAGACAGGTGGTTGTTTAAGACAGGTGACTTCTTAACACAGGTGGTCTTTACAGTAGGTTTCACTTTGCATGGTATCTCTGTAACTTGTAGAGATGTTGATCAAGGTAACACACGACTGTAATCAGTGTTAAGTCACTGTGACACCCACAACAACACGCGTTGTGTTTTCAATGATCCCTGAAATGGGAACCAGTTGCCTGGGAGGAGTAAGCATCTCCAGTCAGTGGTGAAACCAGGTGTATGGGAGGAGTAAGCATTTCCTGTCAGAGGTAAAACCAGGTGTCTGGGAGGAGTAAGCATCTCCTGTCAGAGGTAAGAGCAGGTGCCTGGGAGGGGTAAGCATCTCCTGTCAGAAGTAAGAAAGGTGCCTGGGAGGGGTAAGCATCTCCTGTCAGAGGTGATATCAGGTGCCTGCGAGGAGTAAACATCTCCTGTCAGAATTGGGAGCGTATGCCTGGAGGGGTAAGGATCTCCTGTTTGGATAGCCACTCCCTCCATGAATGCCTAAAATCCGAAATAAACAAAACGACATTTGATGGACATATACCAGAAGCTATCAACTTTCTATGCTTACATTTTACATATACATGTATAAAAATCAAATAGTCTTCAAAATTAAACAAACAACATTTTTTACAATGTTTTTTTTTTCATTGTAGTAAATCTGCGGGAAGTGCGAGAAATTCGCGATGGGCGGAATTCTAAAGACTTTGACAAGTGGCAGGAAGAGGCCCGGAAGCATGATAGCAGCCTTTGTTTTGTGATATTTTATGGAAATGATTTCAAATTAAAAACCCTGTCTGTTGTTGGTAAGTAAATTAATGTATCTACCTGTATAATAATATGAAAAATGTAAGTCAAAGGTCACAGTCAAGGTCACGAAGTCATTGACCTTGGTATAATTTACTGGAGTATGCATGCCGAATATGAAGTTTCTATGAGACTGTCTCTCACGGTTCAAAGTTATGGCGAAGATTAATGTTGACAACAGACAACCCCCCCCCCCCCCCCCCCCAAAGCAGACAAACAAACAAAGATAACGACAGACAGGAGAAGAACGATATTACTCCGATCTATCGATCCGGGAGCATAAAAGATAAATTTGTCATACTTCTTTTGTGTACATACCTAAAGTAACTGACACGTCTACAACCAGTGGATCACGGGGTTATCAGCTGAAGGCTACGATGATGCCCGTTGACACTTGAAGACAATCTTTAGAAACAGGAACTGACTATTTCCAAGATTAAATCTTGGATTAGATTATTACATTAAATGTATGGATGTGGTGTACTTTATCTAAGATTATTAAAACTAAAATGAAAACATGCGCCTCCTCATTACTAAAATCAGTTATTACTTTTGAAACAGCGATATGCTGTGAACATGAGTCATGTTATAACTTGGTGGGTATGTAGGAGTTGCTATCGGCATTGGTGCCTGACCTCGACATTGATGCCTGACCTCGGCATTGACGCCTGATCTGGTCATTGACACCTAATCTGGGCATTGGTCCCTGACCTCGGCATTGACGCCTGATCTCGGCATTGACCCCTGATCTAGGTGTTGACACCTGATCTCGGCATTGGTACCTGACCTCGGCATGGGTGCCTGATCTCGCCATTGACGCCAGATCTGGGCATTTCATAGATCCGTGTTTCCACTTACCACATTTGCCAACTTCACAATCTGTTGTCTTGTGGGTTTTTGAAGATTTGTTTACGTTGCTTGACTGTATTCTATTAACTATCGTACTTTTCGTTAGTTGGGAGTGTGATAATTTTCTCTGGGTTCTAGATAATTTAAACATCTTTCCACTTTTGGAGACTTACAATCGTACATCACAAGTGGCACTGGTCGATGCCAACCTTCCGTATGTTTTCCTGGATTCTTTTCGGTCGTTATGAATACTTGAGCCTTATCGATGGTAGTTAACAACGTGTCGCTTTCTTCTGTAGTATCCAACCATTAAGTGTAATGTAGTTGTGTACGCGCTTGATAGAACAAGTTTTCTTTTGATGTTTAAATGTTACAAGCAAAACAAGACGACGTCATTCGTGATGCATTATAATCGAACAACGCGGATGCATGTGTTGGACATTGACTGTTTAACGTCAACGCAAAACGCTCTCATAATGAGTATGTTGTCAAAGTTTAATTCAAGTGTTACATCAGAGGTCCGCCGCTTTACATGTTGAACGTATACGGCCATGGCTGCAAACTTGAAAAGTTTAGAATTAAGTCCGAAAGATATGGCCAGAGACCCCGCTTTTGACAGGCATCTGGGCAGGCGGTGGTATGACTAGAGGCCCCGCTTTGACAGATATCTGGATGTATGTGGTGGCAGTGACCCTGCCTTTGACAGGTTTCTGGACGGGTGGTGGTATGACCAGAGACCCTGCCTTTGACAGGTATTTGGATGGGTGGTGGTGACCCTGTCTTTGACAAGTATCTTGGCGGGTACTGGTATGACTAGAGACCCCACCATTGACAGATATCTGGATGGGTGGTGGTGGTGACCCTGACTTGACAGGTATCTGGGTTTGTGGTGGTATGACTGGAGACCCCAACTTTAACAGGTATCTGATGGATGGTGGTGGGTACCCCACCTTTGACAGGTATCTGGATGGGTTGTAGTGGTGACCCCACATTTGATAAGTATTTGGGTTGGTGGTGGTATAAGTAGAGACCCCACCTTTGACAGATATCTGGATGGGTAGTGGTGGGACCCCATATTTGACAGGGATGTGGATGGGTGGTGGTGGTGACCCCGTCTTTGATAGGTATCTAGATGGATGGTGGTGGTGACCGCGTCTTTGATAGGTATCTGGATGGTGGTAGTGGGGACCCCATCTTTGACATGTATCTGGATGGATGGTGGTGGTGACCCCGTCTTTGACAGGTATCTGGATGGATGGTGGTAGTGACCCCGTCTTTGATAGGTATCTGGATGGTGGTAGTGAGGACCCCGTCTTTGACATGTATCTGGATGGATGGTGGTGATGACCCGTCTTTGACATGTATCTGGATGGGTGGTGGTGGTGACCCCGTCTTTGATAGGTATCTGGATGGTGGTAGTGGGGACCCCGTCTTTGATAGGTATCTGGATGGATGGTGGTGGGGACCCCGTCTCTGAAAGGTATCTGGGCAGGTGGTGGTATGACTAGAGGCCCCGTCTTTGACAGATACTAGTATCTGGATGGGTGTGGTTGGGAGCTCTTGGTGGGTGGTCGAATGACCAGAGACCCCGCCTTTAACAGGTATCTGGATGGGTGGTGGTGAATACCTAGCCGCAAGTAGTGACCCTATATGAATGATCATTCATATAGGGCCACTACTTGCGGCTAATGAAGACCACATCATTGATAGGTTCCTTGATGCTTTTGGTAGGACCAGACCCGCCTTTGATGGGTATTTAGGCACGTGTTGGTATGATTAGAGATGAGTAGCCACGATACACCAGACAGGTGCTGCCACCATACATTAGACAGGTGCTGCCACCATACATTGGACAAGTGCTGCCAACATACATTAGACAGTGCAGCTGCCATACACCAGGCAGTTGCCGCCACCATGCACCAAACATATATGTGAAAAAATCCCGGTATATGGTAAAAATAACTTCAAGCTTTTTTTCGGCTTGAATTTAATTCTTGCACCTCCCATGTCACCTGTGTGCGGCGGATCTTGTCGTAGAATGGTCATCCAGGTTCGATCAATACTTCTAATTAGTCGAGTCAAAACTTCAGCTGCTCGTTCCTCATATGACCTTTTACAGAAATACACAAGGATTGGCCATCTTGGACAATCCTAACTTTGTATTAAGTGGTCTTTGGTATCGGTAGTATACAGCAAGAATGCAACTTCCTGTATCATCAAAAGTTTTCCTTCTTCCGTATCCTCGGAATGAAAGGGTATGTTGGTATGTAATGTTGTAACCATATTGTGCGATAGGCTATGATAGGTCAATCATAAATCTGATTCAGTCGTAAGGTCAGTGGTATGACGTTTACATTACACGTATGAATCACCGAAGGGCCGGCAAAGAAAAAAAAAAAAATAAAGAAAAAAATAATCCGGCTCTGAAATTAGGCACTACCCCCCCCCCCCCCCCCCAATTCAGGCCGGTGAAAGTCCTCTCAACACCTCCCCCCCCCCCCCCCCCAATGAAAATCAAATGGTTGCTCCCTTATGTCATTGATACAGTGCGTCTATCTGATGCTGCGTACAGAAATTTGACTTTGGTCTAATGTAGTGCCGAGGTCTAACGTAGTGCCGAGGTCTTATGTAGTGCCGAGGTCTAACATAGTGCCGAGGTCTAACGTATTGCTGAGGTGTAACGTAGTGCCGAGGTGTAACGTAGGGCCGAGGTCTAATGTAGTGCCGAGGTCTAACGTATTGCTGAGGTGTAACGTAGTGCCGAGGTGTAACGTAGGGCCGAGGTCTAATGTAGTGCCGAGGTCTAACGTAGTGCCGAGGTCTAACGT
The DNA here is from genome assembly GCA_035048485.1 of Pteria penguin. Classification (NCBI taxonomy): domain Eukaryota; kingdom Metazoa; phylum Mollusca; class Bivalvia; order Pterioida; family Pteriidae; genus Pteria; species Pteria penguin. The sequence goes on from CM068582.1 coordinate 4,125,406, forward strand.
ATTGCTGAGGTTTAACGTAGTGCCAATGTGTAATGTAGGGCCGAGGTGTAACGTAGGGTCGAGGTCTGATGTAGTGCCGAGGTCTAACGTAGTGCCGAGACGTTTTTACGGTTTTTACAGTCGCATCGGAAACACAGGACACTGACTAGTGGTCAGTACGGAGTCGCGCCCGTCTCGGGATCGCTTGCATCCGGCATCTTTTGACAGCGAACCTATCAGACTTCTATCGGTGCTCTACCCGCTTTCTGCGGAAGACGACAACGGCTGAAGTTATTTTCCCTCGAAGTCTATGAACTTTCATTGAACATAATGCCGGGATTAAAACGCATACATCTAGTATTAGATTACCTGTCAGAGTGTGGGTGGGAGATAAATTCGATAATACCATTATAAGACTCCCGAGGAACATATATCATTGACATTGTGTCTGTAGTGGGTAGTTAAAGGAGATAATAAAACCCCACAATTTATTACTGGTAGTCAACTGGTCCATTTTGATTGTATATTTTTTAGTTTAAAGTTTTAAAAAGTCTTTGCGAACTTAGTCATTAAAGACTGAGGCTTTACTCAGTATGGTTTTATTTACTCAGTGTGGTTTTATTTACTCAGTATGGTTTTATGTGCCTCATTGACCCTAGAAAAAAAAAGGACAAAAGCGTTGTCCCAAAGCAAACGGGTGCCACATTCAGTGTAAAGCATTGATCAACTGCGGATTGTTAGCATTGCCGGCTGTGTACGTCTGTTGTACTCGACTTCGCTACTCGTAAATTTAAGGTCGCTTCTGGACTGTATTTGATTGATTGGTTGATTGATCTATTGATTGATTATTGTAATGACACACCAAGGTTGTTTTATTTATATAATGGCGACACCCGTCTGGTACACGATTTTCGATATTTTTGTTACATGTATCATATGCAGTTAGTCCACCAGAAGCAGTTAAGGGTCTTTTACATTGTTAAGTCACCAGTGACTTCAGACCTCTTACTGCAAGTCCAATATGGACTCCCATTTTAAGACATAACACTCAAGTGGGATCCGACGGGATTCAAGCCCAGAGTTCCACATCCCAAACATAACACCCTAGGTACTGGACCACGCCGACTCCGAGATTTGTGTACTTTGTCACATATTCGGAGTTTTTGTTTTCATTGATTTTCATGTCATTGTTCCTTTTTCCAGATGCACGAAAGAACCCAGGTGGTAAACGTATTGTTATATTGCTCATTAGTGTAAAAGGTGTTGAATTCAGAACTGAATTGGCTATATATATGAACTCTCAACGTTTGTCGACGCGCTCTCTCTTATCAAAAATCAATAGTTGACTTTAGATCATTGTGTTCCAAAGTGTTGGATATTGGATTATTTGATTTCCTGAACATTGTAACATTCCTGCGGATTTCCACACAATGAGGTCACAAAGATATACAGGGTACCAAACTGTGTATGTCACTGTGACGGAGGGACTGCTGATATTGGAGAGGAGAAAGGGGGGGGGGGGTTGGGTTCTCACACAGAATAGTTAGGTCACATAGATATACAGCGTACAAAGCTGGATATGCCATTGTGACGGGGGTCGCTGGTATTGGAGATAAGAAGAAAAAAGGGGAGGAGGTACCACACAGAATAAATAGGTCATATATATATATATATGTATATATATATATATATATATAATTTATATTTATATAGCACAATAAGAAACAGTGATACACCCGGGAGAACAATGGACCTTGGATCTCCGAAGAAAAACCTGTTGAAACAAAGACAAATTACACGAACATATGATATAAAGCACAAAGACTCTACAGATAACAAGACACCCTTTATTTCATTTATATTCGTTCCTCGACGGGAACTCGAACCCACGACCTATGGTACCGAATCACCTAGCTGTCATGCATCCGACCGTCTAACCGACTGAGCTACCCGAGCTCCACAAAAATAGAGCTTTAATAGCCAATCATTAGCTAATCGTATGCATGACAACACGGCCGCGGAAAGTGAAGGGATTTACCCGACGTAAACGCAGGCGGATCCTCTGAAAGAATACAATCACTGAAACAGAAATAAACATATAAAGCACAAATAGAAACAGTGAAACACCCGGGATATATATATATATATATATATATATATATATATATATATATATATATATATATATATATATATATATATATATATATATATATATATATATATATAGCTTACCAACTTAGGTATGGCATCGTGACGGAGGGATCGGTGGTATTAAGTAGAGAATGATGAAGTGGGAAGTGATAGGGGGCACACAGAGCAGATAAGTAATATACATCATGCGCGGATACAGAGGGGGGGGGGTTAGGGGGGTCTGGAAACCCCCCCCCCCCGGGACACCGAAAAGTTTACCAAAAAAAGGTAATATTTGGGCATTTTTGGGGTTGGAACCCCCCTCGTCTAAGAGAAAAATTTACCTTTTTTGGTTGGACCCCCTCTGACAAAAATTTCTGGATCCGCGCATGTACATTTATTATGCAAAAACTCTGTGTGACATTGTAACGATGTGAGGTACAATGAGGGACTGATAATATTGGAGTGTACAATGAGGGACTGATAATATTGGGGTGTACATGAGGGACTGATAATATTTGGGTGTACATGAGGGACTGATAATATTGGGGTGTACATGAGGGACTGATAATATTGGGGTGTACAATGAGGGACTGATAATATTGGGGTGTACAATGAGGGACTGATAATATTGGGTGTACAATGAGGGACTGATTATATTGGGGTGTACAATGAGGGATTGAAGTTGTGTGCTGTTATAAGAATCATATACATGCAAATTCTTTGCTTTCTGAGTGATATATTCATGCAGAAGTAATGTGGCAGTGACGGATTTAAAGGAGAATGTGTTAAGTCCTTTACAGAGAGTCCTACCCGAAGGCCCATATAGGCGCGAAATAGTGGCCTCAACCCCCTCAAAGGACACACGGAGCCTTTACTGAACTTCCACCTTGCTTTCCTTAAGAAAATTTTGGCGCTAAACCACATTGTCTAAATACTAAAGTAAACTAGTACATTTTCCTGCCCTATCTATTATAAGCTGAGTGACGATCCTTAAGTTTTATTTGCTTTCATTTGCACATTAAGATTCCGTTGAACTTTTGACTTCATATAAAGCACTTACGAAGATTTAAATGAAATTTAACGTATATGATAATCAGGGGAAGGTAATCTTTTCTTTCAAAAGGTGAAAATATTAAAATGGGAAATGAATTCGGTATTCTTGTTAAACGAGGTTGTTTCGGAAGGTGAAGGTCGCGAGTTTTGGCGTACTCGGTTACTTGGTCACGTTTTCGTTTGACTGATATCTGGGATTTGAAGACGAAGTTCTTGTAATTATCTGGCAGGACAAAGAGAGCTGTCCATCGACATTTGATCCGTGTAGAAGAACTTTCATAGTGTCACGACATGATGACTTGATGTTCCGCACTCATCAGAGGAAAAGCATGTCACAACTTTGATCCGTGTAGAAGAAGTGCTTTCAGGATAAAGGGGAAAAGGGGAAAATCCAGGAAATCACTGTAGCAATGAACAAATATTGTACATCTGCAAAGGCAACGTTGTGGTGTGTTGAATATGTGAAAAGCACTGTCCTGTGACATATTTGTAATTTGGGAAATTAAAACATGCATGAATAAATAACAGTCATTTTATGATTATAAAAGAACTATACTAACTCTACGGCACATTTCTTAGAAAATAAATACATGTTCACGAATAAATGTGAAGTATATGATATGTACATGTACATGTAAGTGTATCGCTGCTTGGTACATGTAAGGGTCTCGCTGCTTGATAAATGTAAGGGTCTCACTGCTTGGTACATGTAAAGGTCTCGTTGCTTGGTACAGGTTAGGGTCTCGCCGCTTGATACATGTAAGGGTCTCGCTGCTTGGTACATGTAAGAGTCTCGCTTCTTGATACATAAAAGGGTCTCGCTGCTTGATACATGTAAGGGTATCACTGCTTGGTACATGTAACATGTAAGTGTATCACTGCTTGGTACATGTAAGGGTCTCACTGCTTGATACATAAAAGGGTCTCGCTGCTTGGTACATGTAAGGGTCTCGCTGCTTTATACATGTAAGGGTATCACTGCTAGGTACATGTAAGGGTCTCGTTGCTTGGTACAGGTAAGGGTCTGGCTGCTGGTACATATAAGGGTATCACTGCTAGGTACATGTAACATTTAAGTGTATCACTGATTGGTACATGTAAGTGTATCACTGCTTGGTACATGTAAGGGTCTCGCTGTTTGATACATGTAAGGGTCTCGCCGCTTGGTACATAAAAGGGTCTCGCTGCTTGGTACATGTAAGGGTCTCGCTGCTTGGTACATGTAAGGGTCTCGCTGCTTGGTACATGTAAGGGTCTCGCTGCTTTATACATGTAAGGGTCTCGCTGCTTGGTACATGTAAGAGTCTCGCTGCTTGATACATAAAAGGGTCTCGCTGCTTGATACATGTAAGGGTATCACTGCTAGGTACATGTAACATTTAAGTGTATCACTGATTGGTACATGTAAGGGTCACGCTGCTTAGTATATATAAGGGTCTCGCTGCTTGATACATGTAAGGGTCTCGCTGCTTGGTACATGTAAGGGTCTCGCTGCATGGTACATGTAAGGGTCCCGCTGCTTGATAAATGTAAGGGTCTCGCTGCTTGGTACATGTAAGTGTCTCGCTGTTTGATACATGTAAGGGTATCACTGTTAGGTACATGTAAGGGTCTCGCTGCTTGATAAATGTAAGGGTCTCGCTGCTTGGTACATGTAAGTGTATCACTGCTTGGTACATGTAAGGGTCTCGTTGCTTGGTACATGTAAGGGTCTCGCTGCTTGGTACATGTAAGGGTCTCGCCGCTTGATACATAAAAGGGTCTCGCTGCTTGGTACAGGTAAGGGTCTCGTTGCTTGGTACATGTAAGGGTCTGGCTGCTGGTACATATAAGGGTATCACTGCTAGGTACATGTAACATTTAAGTGTATCACTGATTGGTACATGTAAGTGTATCACTGCTTGGTACATGTAAGGGTCTCGCTGTTTGATACATGTAAGGGTCTCGCTGCTTGGTACATGTAAGGGTCTCGCCGCTTGATACATAAAAGGGTCTCGCTGCTTGGTACATGTAAGGGTCTCGCTGCTTGGTACATGTAAGGGTCTCGCTGCTTGGTACATGTAAGGGTCTCGCTGCTTTATACATGTAAGGGTATCACTGCTAGGTACATGTAACATTTAAGTGTATCACTGATTGGTACATGTAAGGGTCACGCTGCTTAGTATATATAAGGGTCTCGCTGCTTGATACATGTAAGGGTCTCGCTGCTTGGTACATGTAAGGGTCTCGCTGCATGGTACATGTAAGGGTCCCGCTGCTTGATAAATGTAAGGGTCTCGCTGCTTGGTACATGTAAGTGTCTCGCTGTTTGATACATGTAAGGGTATCACTGTTAGGTACATGTAAGGGTCTCGCTGCTTGATAAATGTAAGGGTCTCGCTGCTTGGTACATGTAAGGGTTTCGCAGCTTGATACATGTAAGGGTCTCGCTGCTTGGTACATGTAAGGGTCTCGCTGCTTGGTACATGTAAGGGTTTCGCCGCTTGATACATGTAAGGGTCTCGCTGCTTGGTACATGTAAGGGTCTCGCTGCTTGGTACATGTAAGGGTCTCGCTGCTTGATACATGTAAGGGTCTCGCTGCTTGGTACATGTAAGGGTCTCGCTGCTTGGTACATGTAAGGGTCTCGCTGCTTGATACATGTAAGGGTCTCGCTGCTTGGTACATGTAAGGGTCTCGCTGCTTGGTACATGTAAGGGTCTCGCTGCGTGGTATATGTAAGGGTTTCGCCGCTTGATACATGTAAGGGTCTCGCTGCTTGGTACATGTAAGGGTATCGCTGCTTGGTACATGTAAGGGTCTCGCTGCTTGGTACATGTAAGGGTTTCGCTGCTTGGTACATGTAAAGGTCTCGTTGCTTGGTACAGGTTAGGGTCTCGCCGCTTGATACATGTAAGGGTCTCGCTGCTTGGTACATGTAAGAGTCTCGCTGCTTGATACATAAAAGGGTCTCGCTGCTTGATACATGTAAGGGTATCACTGCTTGATACATGTAAGGGTCTCACTGCTTGGTACATGTAAAGGTCTCGTTGCTTGGTACAGGTTAGGGTCTCGCCGCTTGATACATGTAAGTGTATCACTGCTTGGTACATGTAAGGGTCTCGCAGCTTGATACATGTAAGTGTATCACTGCTTGATACATGTAAGGGTCTCGCTGCTTGGTACATGTAAGAGTCTTGCTGCTTGATACATAAAAGGGTCTCGCTGCTTGGTACATGTAAGGGTCTCGCTGCTTGGTACATGTAAGGGTCTCGCTGCTTGGTACATGTAAGGGTATCGCTGCTTGGTACATGTAAGGATATCGCCGCTTGGTACATATAAGTTTATCTCTACTTAGTACATGTTATGGTCTCCCTGCTTGGTATATGTAAGGGTCTCCCTGCATGGTACTGACTCATAACAGCATTTATTAGTGTTGATATTCATCAGCATTAATGATAAAAAATGCCATGTTTAACATGAAACCATCTTCACAACGTGAAGACATTATAATCCAAAACCGCACACAAACCAGGTTGACAAAAGTCACTGTTCAAAAGTCTAACTCGCAATACACACTGTAAACATTCATTATTTCTTTTTTTTTTATCTATATCTGTATGAGATCGTAATCCGAAAGTACGTGCTTATAAAGTGAAGGTAAAGTAAGTATATCACTAACTTTCAACTTTATTACATAACCCATTATGTGTAGAAATGTACATGTCAACACATTTATTGGTAACTGTTTCCTGATTGGCTCATGGTGTTTCATTGGAGCTGTTCAAATATTACATCGCTATCTGACATTTTAAGAACGACTTTTTCAAGGGTTTTTACAAAATGTATGTGGGACTGAATCGCAAGGCCTTGACATTGGAAGATGACAAGAAAATAGCGATGATTTTGTACGCATGAGAACACTCTGGCAAATTCAGCATTTTAATTTTGTGTAGCCGTAAATGAATTCAAATTCACATAAAAACTATATACACAATGATAAAAGCTACCGGAGTGTAATCCTCCTGCCCCAGCTAATGGGACATGATACTTCGCCGATTATGTAATCCACAAATGGGATTGATTGCCAGAAACCTTGATGGGGGTTGTGATTTTTCGTGTGTATTTGTATGTGTGTGTGTGTACGTGTGTGCGTGTGTGTACGTGTGCTGTATCGTATGTTTTCAATGTTTACCACACTGCTTTATTGTGAATTTCAGCATCGTCAGCGGATGAGTTTACAGTATGGAAGCTCGGTCTGACCAGCCTGGAGAAAAGTGCCAAAGAAGCCCCATACCAGCTCCAATTAGAGAGGTACGCCTAAACTCCTAAGAATAGGAGGTTTACTGCACCAGGTTATCTCGACCTTAAGAGCTGGCTTTAAATGTTGCTAGGTGATGTTTGATGAAGTCCCTCTTATTGTTGATCCATTTGTCTGACCATTGTTATCTATTTGTTAGGAATTTCCAAGGCATAGCCACACTTGAGAATAATTTTATTTTTTTGTCTGTTTATCCCTCCATTTATCACTTCTTAATTTCAAGTACACTGGAAATTATACCTGCATTCTTTCTGAAAGCCCATCTCTTGTCTCTTATTATGTTGTTAACTCCTCTCTAGTTTCTTATTGTGTTGCTTACTCCTCTCTAGTTTCTTATTATGTTGCTAACTAAAGAGAACAAACCTAAATCAGTCCAGTTGTCAGTAGGACATTTTCAAAATTTGTGACATTGAACTTCTTTTTATGCTAAATCTTGACTCGCCCATACATAATCGAAACTTGATAATGTTAAAGCAAATTACCAGTGCACAATATTAGACATATTCATCATATTATAGAATTGAATCGTCTTATGCTATAAATGGTAGCGTATTGCTCTCTGGTTTTCAACAAACCCCAGGTCACAATAAAGATGTAGTTATTGGTCAACCTTTTAATGTAAGAAAATGTGAATTTATATCGTAAGAAAAGACGTGGCAAAATAGTTCTTATTCAGTTATTCAACATACCATTAGAAATGGTCAAGATTTTAATGTAAGAAAATGTGAATTTATTTGGTAAGAAAAGACGTGGCAAAATAGTTCTGATTTGATTATTCAACATACCCAGTATAAATTTCTCTTGATTTTCAGATGGTTAAGACGAGAGTTCTATTTAATGGAGAAAAGTGGATCTGACACGTACGTATATGCATGAAGATTCATGAATCTCTTTTCTTCTTTCTGTGATTTTTTACATCCCTTTCCCAGTACTGCTCTCCTGAGGAGGACTTAGACCACAACGTCAGCATTGTAAATCACCCATATTTACTAAATTTTTGCGATGATCTATCTATGGATATATTTGTGAGACAGTAATTTTTGTTAGAAGCTACATTTGTATGCATTTGAATAGCTTAATGAAGAGTAGCATTGACTTTATTTTCGTGCGGATTCATTCTTGTGAATTTACTCGGAAAAAATGAGTATGTTCTACATCGGTTGGAGACTCTTGCTTTGTGTGGAGGGTAGGTTTGGCTTAATGACTTGATGTTCTGCAATCATCAGAGGAAAAGCTGTTATTCTGTGTAGAGAAGGATTGTTGTAGTAGAAGTGCTATTCTGAATGGAGCATAGTGAAACTTAGGGCTCACTTTCCATTGCCTGTCTGTCTGTCTATCTATCCATCCAGTCAATCAGTCAGTTTTTCAGTCCATCCAACATATGTATTTCTTTAAACAGGACATTCTTGTTGAGTAGCCTATAACTAGTAAGGGTTGTTTAAGATGAAGTTATTTTGTCAACCTATAGTTATGAAGGATAGCTGTACATAATAGTATTAAATTTTAAACCTCTTCCACTATCTTTGTTATCATCTGACTCGCCTGGTATTAAAGGTTTGTATAATAGCCTGCTGAGCATGTCAATATGAGACAGATTCTCTCCTTCCTTTATGTATTTATAACAAACTATTACAAAGGTTAAACTTCTCATGTGATATTCCTAGAAAGGTTAAAAAAAAACCATGTGTCGCTTGGAAAGAGGCTTTGTGTAGAATCCCTATCACCAGGAAGGGGATCTCTTAGTGCTTATAAGGAAGGAAGTAAACACAGATTAGAAACTGAGATATTTCATAATAAAGGCTACAGTGCATCTATACTGTACATTATCCTTGTGGTCTGTAGACTTTTAACTCGGTATTGTTATATGTTAAAAAACTTTCTTTCTTTTTAAGTTAAATAAATGCAGTATTGGGTCTACATCTGTATCAGGTGTTACTATATAGTCTGTAACTTGGAAAGTTAGTCTCAGTAATGTCTCTTTCTTATGTAAAAGAGTTTTAGTCCAATCAGGGTTTGACTCATTGTCGGAAACCAACAGTCGGTTGTGGTTCTTACCTAGGTAAGAGAAGTGTAACAACCAATTGTGGGTTTTTGATGATAAGTTTGACCTTGACCTTAGTCCATTAGTGTTAGACTAGAAAATTTGTCAGTGGACTAAACTGATTAGTCTGTTTGTACTAGTAATAACCATTCTGTACATTGTGTGAATTAACCCCTATGATGAATTACCTAAGGAATGTTTTAGGATTCAGTGGTTTTGTTTTGACATCAGTTCTTGTATAATGTAAGGTATTAAAATCATATTTCATCTTTATATTACATCCTAGTAATGTCTCAGGTTGTCTGTGTAAAAGCATTTGTTGTGTCAGCTTTTACAATTTCAGTGACAGAAATAGGATCTGAAATCAGGGTATGGTTTGCGACTTTCTTTTTTAGGAACACTAAACAAATGATTTACCAAATCCAGTTTTATATTTATCAGTATGTCACTTTCTTATTCCTTAAAAGCTGTGAAAGTTGACGTTAATTGGTCCTTTGCCAAGTCACATTACATCGCTTAGTATTAACATTTGTTACCGATATACATCGGTGATGTTTTGTTCTGGTCTTTATTGTCAGTACTTAAAAAAAGTCAGGGGTCAGTATGCCATGTAACTGTACTTCCTTGTAATTTCATGCTCTCTCTGATGTTATATTTATTATTATTAATTTCATGCTCTCTCTAATGTTATATTTATTATTATTAATTTCATGCTCTCTCTAATGTTATATTTATTATTATTAATTTCATGCTCTCTCTAATGTTATATTTATTATTATTAATTTCATGCTCTCTCTAATGTTATATTTATTATTATTAATTTCATGCTCTCTCTAATGTATGGAAACTTTCATGGACCCCCTTATTTTGTAAATATAACCCAAGAAGATTACAAAATAATTAGCTTTTTATGTAATAAATGCTAACTCCTTTTTTTTCATTGTAAAAGCAAAACTGCATTAAAAACTGATGTGTATTTGTTACAAAGAATACTATGCGAAATATATTCCTTAAGAATATAAGTACTTTTTTTATGCCCCCGGATCGATAGATCAGGAATATTTTGTTTTTGTCCAGTCTGTCTGTCTGTGCCTGTCTGTTTGATTGTCTGTCTGCCTGTCTGTTTGTTTGTCAACTTTAACCTTGGCTATAAATTTTGAACCATGAGGGATAGAGACTTCATATTTCACATTCTTTCAACTAATGAAACCCTTTCAAATGACTCCAAGGTTGATGACTTTTTGACCTTGATAGTGACCGTCATGTTTAAAATAACTTGTTGGACTTTGCTGCTGCCGGGGGCATTACTGTTTCTCAAACATAGCTTGTTTCATATATATCATACTTGTTTTTACAAAAAAAGGGGATCCATATATGTTTCCGTACTAATGATATATTTATTTTTATTATTTTTAATTTCAAGCTCTCTCTAATGTTATATTTATTATTCTGATCTAGTGTAAACTTGAAGAATCTAAAGGCATGGATGCAGAGGATAAACTACAAAATAGCCACCAACAAACTTCGTGATAAATTTCAGGTTTGGGTTTTTCGCTATCTTCATATCTATTATCATTACAGTAAAAGAGATTTGCATGCCCTTGGAAATGAGATGTTCTGCAAAAAAGGGCATATGCATAATTTTAAAGTTTTGCCAAATGATACATTGATTTATTTACCTCATGTTAAATTAGAATATGGTGGAAAACAAATATATATGTCAAAATATATGTGATGAAAAGGTTAAATGATTGAATTTAACAACGTTGACTCTCTCTTTGGTTAGTTTTTATGTCTAGAGATTCCAGGATGGGTGTACATGTATTTCCTGCTGTTCACTTTCACTGCCTTGAATCATCTGAATTCAGGTGTGTGCCATACACTCCTTTAACAGAACCAGTGACACATGCCATGAGTGGAGATGGACCCTGTTCAAAGAATTTATTTTGAGTGTAATATAGACGTGTTTGATCTTTAGATACATAGAAAACTTTATGGATATGGAATAATTTTTTTTCGTACATTTCAGGAAGTATCTAATGGCAAAGATGAAGTTGTGTATGAGCAGTTCGCAGTATTTTTTCACAAACTTGTACATGTCCCTCAAGTAAGAATGTTGATAGTGTTTTTCTTCCATGGCACTAGTGTTATAATATCCATGGCACTAGTGTTATAACTTCCATGGTACTAGTGTTATAACTTCCATGGCACTAGTGTTATAACCTCTGTGACACTAGTGTTATATAAATTCCATGACGCTAGTGTTATAACTTCCACGGTACTAGTGTTATAACTTCCATGGCACAAGTGTTATAACTTCCATGGCACTAGTGTTATAACCCCCGTGACACTAGTGTTATATAAATTCCATGACACTAGTGTTATAAATTTCAGGGCACTAGTGGTACAACTTCCATGGCACAAGTGTTATAACTTCCATGGTACTAGTGTTATAACTTCCATGGTACTAGTGTTATAACTTCCATGGCACAAGTGTTATAACTTCCATGGCATTAGTGTTATAACCTCCGTGACACTAGTGTTATATAAATTCCATGACGCTAGTGTTATAACTTCCATGACACTAGTTTTATAACTTCCATGGTACTAGTTTTATAACTTCCATGGCACAAGTGTTATAACTTCCATGGCACTAGTGTTATAACCTCCGTGACACTAGTGTTATATAAATTCTATGACACTAGTGTTATAAATTCCATGGCACTAGTGTTATAACTTCCATGGCACTAGAGTTATAACTTCCATGACACTAGTGTTATAACTTCCATGGTACTAGTGTTATAACTTCCATGGCACAAGTGTTATAACTTCCATGGCACTAGTGTTATAACCTCCGTGACACTAGTGTTATAACTTCCATGGTACTAGTGTTATAACTTCCATGGCACAAGTGTTATAACTTCCATGGCACTAGTGTTATAACCTCTGTGACACTAGTGTTATAACTTCCATGGCACTAGTGTTATAACCTCTGTGACACTAGTGTTATATAAATTCCATGACACTAGTGATAAATTCCATGGCACTAGTGTTATAACTTCCATGGCACTAGTGTTATAACTTCCATGGCACTAGTGTTATAACTCTCATGCGGTCTGATCAGATGGTTTGTTATGTTCATAAAACGCTGTTCATTCTCGATATGTCACACTTTAAAGAAGCAAGGGAAATAGAATGGCAGTCCATGATAAAAAAGCTTCAATGAAATACATTGCCAATGAATGTATAACGCTCAACTTTTGAGTACACTTCGTATTGGAAGAAGAAGAAGAAGAATGTAGAATGAACTAATCTTTTTCTATGGAAGATGAGATACTTTTTTAGGTGTTAATTTATAAATGATCTAAACATTGCTTTAAATATAAACATGCTGTAACAGATACTGTGATCATTTTTCAGATTATAACCAATTATGTAGATCATTTCTGTGATACAAACTCCGGGAAAAAGTAAGTATTACAAAAAAACCCATAAAACTTTGTGATTTACATGAAATGCTTGATTTTTTCAATGTGAGTGAATATATTACTTATTTAATACGAACTTGTTGACTTTTAGATTTTTATCTTGGGTTGAATTTTCCAAAACATTAACATTGACTTTTTTTTGTGCCATAAGAGATTGCACATATACCTACATTATTAATCTTGTGTGTTTGACATTGACTACTGGCTTTTAATACCTTCTTTCTTGGTCGTATATTAAGGACAGAGTTTTTTTTAAATGTTTCTTGAATTTTTTTTCTCTAATTTTACAGACAGGTTACACCAGAGAGATTTCAAATATTTATCAGGGAGGAACAGAAGGTGAGACTTGGTAGCATGACGTATAGCTCTTGCATATTGGTCTTAATTCCAAACTATTTTTGGAGAAGTTGATCTTCAGACAAGAAGTCTAAGTTGTTATTTGTTGGATGAGATCGTTCCAAAGGACTACTGGAATGATCAGTAATCAAGGCATATGAATGCTTCTTCGTAGACAAATAAATTTATCTTTATCTAATGAATTACCCTATATATAGATATAATGGTCAGGAGGATTTCTTGAAGGTCAGACAGCCAAGGAGCAAGTTAATGCCATGATTTCCAATAGCTGGGTAAAGCATCAGGTCTGTTCTTAGACATTTCATTTCACATTGCTGGTTGTCTGTTCTTGGGAAAATGCCAGAAGATATATATTTTGCTTAGAATTCCACATGATATTCTCTATATTGTAGGAAACACTTGGTGATGATTTAAATGCCGTAAAGGATGAGATGGTGAAGTTCCTGGAGGATCCGTTACGTCACCGTGGGCATGTCTGGTTTACAGACGGAGAGGTAGAGATTATATATAGACAAACATTTTCTATAATCATTTATATATCATCTCCACAATGTCAGAGCTCTGTGACACATACCTTTGACAAAGTCGTTACTAAAAAGCTTGTGATTTAAAATTTGATTAGTTCCTATTGAAACACATGGAACCAATCAGGAAACAGATGTTAGTAAATAACATGTTTAATGTATGTATTGCAAATAATTAAGTTGTATATTTGAAAGTGAATGGGAAGAATATCTTTCCTCATTTAAGTATATATGCACATATTTTCATATTATGTTCTCCTGCTTAAAGTTATGAATGAAAGCGTGTACATGTACGTGCATTTGAAATCCAAATTGAGCAAATGCATAGGATGATTTTTCTTTAGAAATTATGTTATTTATATGTCTTCGCTCTTTAAAATATGAATAACGACTTTTGTCAAGAGTTTGCATGAGGGACAAAGCTTTAACATCGTGAAAATAAGTGCCAGTGTGTAGCTCACTTGAGCATTATAAAGCTACATTTCTTGTGCATGTCAGATCTTTACCTTTGTTGTATGAGGTATTGTGTGACTACTTTGTTTTGACACTGTGCACTTGTAGTCTTGAGGTCGGTTGGTGTGTTCAGTCGTCCTATGTGTCGTTTTCAACAAGTTTTGTCATATCAAGACATGGAATGGGTTGTTACCAACCTCGTGAACATGTGATACAGACTGGAAGTCAAACCTAGATGATGTACACTGCAAACCAAATTCTTAATCGAGACTGCCCCCATAATCCATAGAGTAGATGATGAAAATTGGGTTCAAATGCTATGAAATAAGGGTCAGATAGCTTTCAAAGAGAGGAATGTAGTGAAATAAAAAATGTCACCATTTCTTGCTACGTCAGTAACATTTTATATGAAATCATTTAGACATGAACTGATAAATTTGTTTGAGTAAGCTTCCGTTCGTACCTGAAATAAATGTTATATGGAAAGGTACTTAGCGGACTGCTGAAAATCAGTGGTTTTCTCTAGATAGTCTGGTTATCGTCACCTCCAAAGTTATTTCCCCTATTGATGATTTTTGTAATACAGTGTATACAATTATCTGATATCAAAACAATCGTATTGTCACACAATTCCTTTTGAAGTGTCATTTTTGTCCCTACATTATCGCCATCCAAGATGGTATTTTTGAGGGCTCATGTCCTTATGTAATTTGAGAGAGGTTGTTTTTATCATAGTTTGTGTTCACCTATTATTATTATAATGTAGCGCTGCTATTCAGAAGGAAATGGAAAATAGATGACTTCGAAGATAAGCAGATAGGGCCTGATTCATATTTAGTTTATGAAAAGTAAAAATTTCAAGAGCAAAATATCTCTACACAGTCTATTATCCTCTTGCAACAGCACTGCAGGGGGGATATAGTCAGGGTATGGATGCATGTGCATGCATGTCTGAAGTAAAATCTTCTAGACACTCTAAAAGTCTCAGTTTTAGCCTTGTTGAGTTCTTATTTCATATATAGCTCAAGGATAATGAGAGGAAGATCCCTATTGATTCCGGGATTAAAAGGTCAAATGTGTAGTCACTAGAGGTCATCAGAGAAAAGCCCTGTAGACACTCTAGAAGCCACAATTTCAGCCACATTGGATTCATATTGCACGTATGGCTTTAGTATAATTAAAAGAATATCCCTATTGATTTTGGGGTCAAAGTAAAATTAGTACCAAGGATTTTGCTGCCATGCAAGGAGATTCCACACTTAGCGTTGCTTTTGCTTTATATGAACTTAATGCCTCGTCCCCTAAAGTTAATCTGCTTTATGTATTGTAATCGTCCTTATACAATGATTAGTCGGCTGATTTTTGTTGTTACTATCACTGATTTTGTTAATTCTTATCCTTTGCTTACATCGGAAAAACATTTGTGCATTATAGACACTGAATTTCTTCTCTCACACTATCATTATGTTGGTTCAAATCATGGTCATCAAAATGGGTTCCAATTCAGGAAGTGAAAAGTTTTATGGGTAGTCAGTTCTCTTGGTGAATTAATGCAATGCATCAATGCTTTTCTTGTTTCCATTGGTTTTGCATTGGCTTCCTCAGAACTGGTTTCTTACACAGATACCCACTCAAGGGGTAGATAACTCTGTATTATGAAACCACTCAATATGATGACCACAATATATAGGGGAAAGAATAACATATAGGGGAAAGAATTCTGGTTTGGTGTTAAAGAACATTATAATAATAAAGGAAAATGTTTGTTATAAATCTTTTTTCTTGTTATAAAAATAAAGAAAATTTATATACCTCTTTCTATCAGTCTTGTTAATTACAGTAACTATAAACATGTGGTACAATAATACTGAGCACTCACATCCCCTTTATTTTGTTCCATTTCAGTTTGAAGATTTTCTGTTTTCAAAAGGAAACTCAATATTTGACTCAAAGTACAACCAAGTGTTTCAACCCATGGACCGTCCATTATGTCATTATTGGATAGCATCGTCTCATAACACGTGAGTAGCCAAATCTACGACTGTAACTCTAGATAGGGTTGGTGAGTCATCATGTAGTCATGGAGATTTGTGAGACTGTCTTAATATTAATACAATTGCTGTGATACAGAAAGAGAAGCTGTCTACTGAACCAGAATGTGGTTATTGGAAAGAACCAGTGTAGGGCAGTAAGTGACATTTTCAGTCTATGATTGAAAGACCCCAGATTTAAGTCAGATTGGCACCTCGTAGGTGTTTGTCTTTCAGTAAAATCTGAAGCCTTATGTCACAGTGGAGAATGGCGCACTGAAGACTCGTCACTGTTTGAGATAGAGTCTTTTAAGTAGGTCAGAATCTCTATACAATACATCAAGTACATGCCATCAGCATATAGATACAAATATTTTTGCATGATGTGAAATACTGAACAAATTGTAAAAGAATTTGTGTTAACTTCCTTGCCATATGTTTGTATCTTTAACTTAGTGGTTGGTAGGATAAGGACATATTGGTATTGCTGCTAACCTTATGGTCTGTGAACTGTAATCATTTTTATGACGGAGTTGAGTCATTTCTGCAGTCTATTGCTTCTGTTAGTTGTTTCCCCTTGGAAAAATAAGCTTTATATGTAGTTTCCCAAAATCACCTTGTATTCTATCTCTTGAAAAGTTAAGGCAAATGTTTTCAGTTAAGTGTGACTGGAGAGTGAATTGCCTGTCTAGGTCATTTTAAATATATGTATTACCGTATTGGAAAGTTACTGATGGCTTTAAGATAAAGGGAATAAGATTACTGACATTTAGTGTAATGTTTTTTTTCAGATATTTGACCGGAGATCAGATTTCCAGTGAGTCGTCTATAGAAGCCTATATACGTGTGCTCAGGATGGGCTGTAGATGTATTGAATGTAAGTTACACCTGACAAGAATATATAAAGGTTCTTTATTTATAATAAATCATTGCTTTCCCTTAATTTCTATCTTAAGTCTGTGAATGTAGATGTGAAGATTGAAATTACAGTCTAACCTGTATTAAGCAGTCACCCAAGGGAAATCATGAAAGTGACCTCTTAACAGAGTTGACCTCTCAATTGATGGTCTCAAAGTTGTCGTAATGTGTGCATATCTTAAACCTCAGATACTTAAGTACCTTGTATCATTTTGTGCTATATTCCTTGCAGAGTTTTTTTTTTTTTTTACCCAATCAACAATGACATCATTGTCAGTGCCACCCCCTTCACCTCTTATGGTTCCAGACACAATTTTATTATTTGAGTCTTTGAACATATCAATTCCTAAGTCTCTTACAAACTTTAAATCCCCTTCCACTGACAGGTACATGTCTTGTCAGAGCTTCCTGAAACCACCTCCATGTAAGTTTCTTAATGTACTCATCACTAGATTTGTACCACTTTCTTTTATGGTCACATTATTTTTTGCATCCTTAAAGATTTTTTCTTTGCGCTTTAAGATTTGTGTAACTTGCATTTTACCGATGCCAAGTTCAATGACCACTGCACTTTTACCACTTTCCAGTAAATTAATTGCGTACAGGCATTCATTTAGATTTAAAACTTTCTGCATCTGAGACATATTTGTCACTCTTTGGATTTCGTATCATGAACTGGATAATGTGAGGACATCTCATTAATGCAGTATTTACCAGACATGTATGGGGCAATGAGAACTGTTTACATTAACTCTTTGGTTAGCGATCTCTGCATTGCACCAATTGAATTACATAATCATATTATTAATAGGTACCTGAATGTATACATGTTCTACAGACAAAGATATCATTAATTGCCGAAGGTATTTTTAAAACAATGACCATGCTGTTTGTTCTGTCATTAATTATGGGTGCAATATATATTTGAATCCCAAGCGACCAGTACAATGAAATTTGAATGGCCCTTTTACTAAGTTTACTCGGTGACTTTGAAAAATGAAAGGTGTGACCGCTGACTGTTTTCCAAAGGGACTGCCTATTGGGGTGAAATTGTATAAGGCAAACGAAAGGAATTAAAACTGACCACTTATAGGAGGTGACTGCTTAAAAAAAGGTGAATGCATGTACAGGTTAGACTGTATTTCTTTGCATGCAAAAGGTTTTCATCAATTCTGCTTTGGCTGAAAAAAGGTCAAATCCAGCACAATGCCATACAGTTTTGGAATGTTCCATTTATAGAGAGGTAAGAGGTTTGGTAATGGATTGGGTGAATTAAAGCATTGTACCGGTAAATAGCCTCTCATCTTTGGAAGCATGGGTTCGATTCTTCATCAGTCATGTGAGGATGTCTGTCAGTGTTTGTCGAGGGTTGGTGGCTGACACCAGATACCTCTCCATCTCTGAGCACTGACTGCCATTCCTCCCCCCCCCCCTCCAAAAAAAAAAAGAAAGAAAGAAAAGACATCCTTTTAAAACATCCTCTTAAAACCAAGCAATTATATACAGGTATTTCTGAATGTTCAGTTGTTGACATACCACAAGACATTTACATATTTTGGAATGTTCCATAGACAAAGACTTTTATGGATTTTCTTTTTCAGTGGACTGCTGGGATGGGCCAGATGGATATCCCTGGATTTATCATGGTCATACACTCACATCCAAAATCAAATTCCTTGATGTCATACGTGCCATTAAAGACTATGCTTGGATAGCATCAGAGTAGGTTCTTCACACCTAAAAATAATTTGTATACATACAGTTTCATCATCTTAAACTCTGTAAAGTAAGATACATCAAAGGAGATGCTGGAATTTATAGGAGCTGAGTTTAATATCACCTGCAAGGCATAACGTTTCCGAGGGATCTGTTTGTCAGTTGTTTGTCTCTTTGTCACTATCTTGTTTAGATACTTCACAGATGACATGTGTGAAGCAAACTGACGTTATTATTATGAGATGACTGTCTAATATTTCTCTGTCCATCTGTCACACCAATGTAGTAACTTTTTGTTTACAAGTGACACATGTTTTTTGGGAACTTTCTGGTTTATTTCTGTATTGTGGATTACTTATTACTAATTGAAAGTATTCTCCCTTTATCATAACAGTATTTTAGGAGAGGTTAGATCTGATTTGGTGGCTGCTTCATACATTAATTGTATTAATGCTGTAACCCCTTTTATGTTGACTATGGAACTGACGTTTTTTGGGAAAAATTTTCCTCTGTTCTCTTAAAAAGACGTAAGACACAATTAATATTTTATTATGATACAAAAATTTTTATGGGAAATGTCATTATTTTTCCCCAAAATGTCAGTCCCATTGCTAACGTGAAAGGGTCCATAGAAGTACTATCTACATTGTTCAAATGATACTTACTGGGTAAACACTTGCTATTTTTATAAGACACATTTCTACAGAACAATTTAGTTTTTGATGACATAAATTAGATCCTAGTACATTACTGAAATCTGATGCTTCAGTTCTGTTTTTGCAGGTACCCTCTCATCATATCCATAGAGAATCATTGCGGGTTAGGCCAGCAGAGGAACATGGCTATGGCTTTCAAAGATGTATTTGGAAGTAAGAATTCATACAGTTGATTGTTTCTTCTTGAAAAAAAAGCTGTTAAAATAGCTCAGGTAGTTTTGTGCTTGATTTTTGAGTAGAGGGTCCAGGGTGACATCATCATTACTGTTTTTTCACGTAACATCTTGTGTCACCACCACTGGTGGGTGCCTGAAGATACTGTTTTCACTTATTTTATTATCTATCTATCAACCTGTACCCATCTTGTCATGTTTTATCTATCAGCCTGTACCCTTCTTGTTATTTTCTGCTATATTAATCACCACCACTGACTCTGATGGGTCCATTGTGCCCGAAGATACCGTTTTTACTTAAATCTATTTCTCAAACCTTGACGCAACTTGTTACATTTTGTGACATAAATTTGCATGATTCTACTGTGATGTCATGATCCAAGCATTAACATCATAATGAAAGTCCCAGCACAAAGTAGTGTGTGTGGCATTAGGTCCCTTACATCATGTACAACTGGAAAAAAGACGATTGAGAGGTTGAGCAGCGTGTGTTTGCCTGTAAATAGTTAAAGGTATCGAACTCAGCAAGAAGAACATATAAAGTAAATGGTTTATTTATAATAGTTGAATTATAAAAAAAAATATCTAAACATATTAAGATGTCTTTCTACATCATGCAATTTTCATAGCCTCCCATCTTTGTCACTTGGACATGGTTAGGACAAGTTTCCAGACTTATTCATTTAGCCATTTCAGTTTTGTACATTTATTTGTTAGGTGACTTTTGAAAACAAGATCATTTCACTACTTCGATGGCAACATGTGCCTAGTGCATGGTGGCAGTGACTGTCTGATGTATGGTGGCAGTGCCTGTCTGGTGTATGGTGGCAGTGCCTGTCTGGTACATAGTGGCAGTGCCTGGTGTATGGTGGCAGTGCCTGTCTGGTGTATGGTGGCAGTGCCTGTCTGGTACATAGTGGCAGTGCCTGGTGTATGGTGGCAGTGCCTGTCTGGTGTATGGTGGCAGTGCCTGTCTGGTACATAGTGGCAGTTTCTGTCTGGTGGCAGTGCCTGTCTGGTACATAGTGGCAGTGCCTGGTGTATGGTGGCAGTACCAGTCTGGTACATAGTGGCAGTGCCTGTCTGGTGTATGGTGGCAGTGCCTGTCTGGTACATAGTGGCAGTGTCTGTCTGGTGTATGGTGGCAGTGCCTGTCTGGTTTATTGTGGCAGTGCCTGTCTGGTACATAGTGGCAGTGCCTGGTGTATGGTGGCAGTGCCTGTCTGGTTTATGGTGGCACTGCCTGTCTGGTGTATGAGGGCAGTGCCTGTCTGTTGTATGGTGGCAGTGCCTGTCTGGTACATAGTGGCAGTGCCTGTCTGGTGTATGGAGGCAGTCCCTGTCTAGTGTATGGTGGCAGTGCCTGTCTGGTACATAGTGGCAGTGCCTGGTGTATGGTGGCAGTGCCTGTCTGGTTTATGGTGGCACTGCCTGTCTGGTATATGGTGGCACTGCCTTTCTGGTGTATGGTGGCAGTGCCTGTCTGGTTTATGGTGACACTGCCTGTCTGTTTTATGGAGGCAGTGCCTGTCTGGTGTGTGAGTTGCATGGTGTCTTGGTTTTAACATTTGCTACAGTCCCACAAGAAGTAGTGAGTGGTCTTATATAAATCATCATGCACCATGATATGGAGACTCCATTGAAAGTGTCTCAGATGGGGTGGCAGAAAATAATAAATCATAGCACTAAATTAATTCAAGGTTGTTAAATGAAATATCGAGCATTGTACCCCTGGATCATCCTGCCCCTTCCTTTCAATCTTTTCACTTACCATACATATTAAAGAGAATTTTCTTTTCATATTTACAGGCGATTTACTGCTTGAATCAGTAGATGGTGACCTTCAACATTTACCTTCACCAGAAAAATTGAAGAGGAAAGTCATATTAAAGGTTAGTATCTACACTGTGTGAGAACATGATAGAGTATGATAAACAAATTCATGAAAAATACTGCTGAGTGAAATAAAAAATTATAGTACAGAGTTTTGTAGAACTAGAAGAATTTCAGATTTAAATCTCGTGTGTTAACCAGTTATATTCTTAGTCAGTCAGTGGTTATTCTTACTAAGTCATGCTTCAGGGAATCTTGCAAAATAGTTCGAGTTATCAAGAATTTGATTTTAAATTTAAATTACACTTCAGTGCACTTGAGTTAGGATTAATGTATTTATTTGTCTCAGCTGAATGTTTGAATCATTCATGTTGAAGTGAGATTAGTGAACATAAATCACCTGTAATAATTTGTTTCGTTTTTAGCATAAGAAGTTGCCTAAAGAAGGAGTTGTAGCGGAGTGTGTTAACGAGAGAGTGGATGACGGTAAGTGTGTTACACACTAAAACTTGAGTTTCCAAACGTTATGTAAAGTCATGTTATAATATATATATCATAGAAAAGTTTATACAGGTAGTAGTCTTTTTTTCTTTTTAGCGAAGGGACTTTATTTTTCTATGGTAACAAGTATATAATCAACTTACTTTTTTTCTTTTTGTAACAGAATCCTAGTAATAAAAGAAGGAACTTTATTTCAAATCAGATTTTCAATTTAGATTGGCCAAGACAATAGGATTACCATAATCTTATAATCTTAATGATCTTTGTTACATAGAGAGATGTTATTCTTTTCTGGCTATTGGTCTCTTTACCTGAAATGTAACATCAGAAGCAGAGACAGAGAGAGAGAGAGAGAGAGAGAGGGAGAAAGGTGGGTAAATGGGTGGATGGATGAATGGACAGAGAGAGAGAGAGAGAAATGCTTCACCAGAATTTCTCATATAATTTCTAGCACTTTACGTAGTATATATTGATTTCTTGTAGTGAAATTTATATATAGTGTTTCTCAGTGTACACTTCATACATTCTTTTATGATATGTAATTTGTGTATTTCTGTATTTTTTTTCCCAAAAAAATAGACCCTGA
Organism: Pteria penguin; assembly: GCA_035048485.1. Taxonomy (NCBI): domain Eukaryota; kingdom Metazoa; phylum Mollusca; class Bivalvia; order Pterioida; family Pteriidae; genus Pteria; species Pteria penguin. The sequence goes on from CM068582.1 coordinate 4,148,210, forward strand.
AGGTAACTTTTGCATGACTTTCAATGGAGTCGTAACATACTTACACATGTATTTACGTGCTTATTGAAGTACACACATTTTTTTGAATGAATAGTATATGTATGCAATGCCTGAATAAAAGCAAAAGCCGTCATGTACACGGAAGAATTATTCCTTTGTCCTTTTTCATCCTGCGTCAGGGCCTTTCCAGGATTTCTAAGCGTAGTTTTACGTCAATGTGCATTCGTTTCACTTTGTTATTGTAAGGTTTATCCCCCTTCTGTACTGAATTTTTTTTTTTTACCTATGGTGTTTCATGAGATTTATCTTTGTAAGTTAGTAAATTTAGGATGCATGGAAGGGCTGCTCTGTTGTTTTTTTTTTAATTTCAAAGTTAGCTTTTCTATTAAGCGCTTGAAAATGTTTTGTCATGTGTCTTTTGAATATTTAAAAAAAAAAGGAGAATAAAGTGTAAAAATATCTTCGTATTAGATTCCATATGTTGCATAAATTAAAAGGTTTTGAATATTTCTTCTTTTTTTATGACAAGGTAATAGTAATTTTAGATGGAGAAATAATTAATAAGTTTACAAAAAGACTTCTTCCATTAGCCTTTTAATTGCATCTTTTTTTCCAAGTCATCATATAAAAGAATATATTGAATGTAATATACAATTGTTAGCACTTGATACCATAGTGTTTGAAATGTTGAAGAAATTGCATAGATAAATGCAATTCACACAAACAGGGTATTGCCTCTACAGGGATAAGGCCAAAAAAAAAAAAAATGTTTGTTTCCTGTAACATGACCTAAAAAGATAGGGTCGGTAGGTAGGCTTTTTTTTTTTTTTTTCTATGAAAAATGTCTTGACATTCAGATGGACATACATAATGTATAATAAAAGGTATAAAAAAGGTATAAAAAACATAATTCATCATGTACGACGAGGCTTGATGCCATGGGGTTGCCATATTTGTTTTAAAAACACCGGAAATAACATTATTGTGAAGTTTCAGAAAACCGATTCCGGAATTTCGATTCTGGAAATGGCGGGGCTTGTAAATGGCGAAAAAAAATCAGAGTCGGTGCCATTTTTGAGGGGTCGGTCGGGTTACAGGAAACAAAGATATTTTTTAAGCCTAATAGATTGCTAGTACTGCTAGTGACAATTGCAGAATATCAGTATAAGATATCCTTGTAATTTACAATGTGGTGACCACTCTAGTGCTTTTGTTATCCAAGGAAGCTTTTTGTGAAGTAGATGTTGTCAGTGTAATCAGTCATTGAAGTTATGTACATGAGCAAGTGTAGGTAAACCTGCTTTAGTTTTTTTTTTTTCGAGGCCAATACTCCTGGATAGATTTGTACATCCATATAGCTATATGTAGCTTGGACGTATATGTTACGTGATATTTGTAAATGTCGAGTATTTATTGAATATATGTTGTAGTAGGAGACATGGACAATTCTTGGCACAAAAACAGATTTTTGTTTCGACTATGTAGTCAGAAAATAGAATTTTATACCTATTTTGTTGACAACAAAAAGAAAAAATAAAGAGTTTGTTTATTTCAATACATGATGTAAACTTTATTTGAAATATCTTACAAAATCAAAATGACTTTAAATGTCATCTTCGTTTATTTAATCGGTAACCCAGTTGATAATTCAATATTCAATATGATAAACTGTAAAATACTTACATTTCGTGTAACTTCATTATTGCAAGGATCTAACTTTAGATACGTTCGACGGCCTCAATGATTGAAAAGTAATATCTTAGTAGTAGACTGAAGGGATGTGAGAACTTTATTGTCTGATGGAATCATATCCATGAGACATGAATGTAAAGTCCTCCTAAACATAATGCGATAAACTGGTTAGTATTCCATATCGTAGATGAATGAGTAAATTATATACTATTCATCTCAGTAACATGTATTGAGCATTATTTTACATTGTATTTTCACCCAACCATTTCAATGAAACTAAAAGTTTGGATACATTCCTTAAAATTTCTCATTTTTTATTGCAAAACAGCTTTTGTTATTACTTTGACTGTGACTTCTTTTTGCATGTTTAGATACCATCTTTTTGGGACTTTACTTGTTTCTTTATATTTAATTTTGAAACACTTTCAGAGAGTCATTGTTTGAGAGTATGGCATTTTTGAATAACGTTGTGTTTTTTGTTTTTATGACAGTTGCTCGTGACGGGGATGTTTCAAACTCAATCAAAACAGGAATGCTGTACCTAGAGGATGTCCTGGAAAACGTAAACTTTTATTTGACCTCTTTGTATTCTACTAATCTTTAGAAAAAAATATATAAGTTAACTGCAAATCTTCGCCCGATATTGGATTATATAAACACCAAGGCCTCAGTGGTGAAGTGTGATGCATTATTCCTCTGAGACTTTATATAACCTTCACCACTGTCTGGTCTCGATTCCTTGGTGGATGGCATTAGATATAAATACTCCATCATATAGGTGAAATAATCCATATACATGGCATTGATAAAAAATCCCCCCCCTCCCCCAAAACAAACCGACAACAAAAATCGTTGTATCGTCATTCACACTGATAACATTATGCTGGTGACCATTTCTAGGAATAGTTTGGCTTCTGAAAGATCCTAAGTTGCACGTAGTTTGGCTTACTTTAGCTTGGCTTGATTATTGAAATGTGCTTAATGAATAATCAGAAAATTCAGAACAAAAATGTTTTTGTTAAGATGAACTTATTCCAGAGTGGGATGATATACACCAGGGAGAAAAGAAACTTTACAATGTAATTTAATTTTTGAGCCTTCGTTTGTCATGTGAAGCTTTTTAAACTGTACAATTGAAGAAATATTTGTGCCATATTAGGTATGGCATCCTCACTTCTTCATTTTGACGGCTACCAAGTTATATTGGACAAAAGAGACTAATACAGAGCAACAAGAAGAAGAACCAGAGGAAGAAGACATGGAGGTAATATAGAGTCTGAAATGCTTACTGAATAATGGATGTTGTAAGCGGCATGCATGTGGTCATACATTTATATAGGATCTATAACATGGGTCAAATGTCTCATGTAGTGTAGATAACACTGGTCAGATATCTCATAAGGGGGACATAACACTGGGCAAATATCTCATAAGGGTAGATAACACTGGTCAAATATCTCATAAGGGAGACATAACACTGATCAAATATCTCATAAGGGGTAGATAGCAGTGGTCAAATATCTCATGAGGGGTAGATAACACTGGTCAAATATCTTATAAGGGGTAGATAACTCTGATAAGATATCTCATAAGTGTAGATAACACTGGTCAAATATTTCATAAGGGGGAGATAACACTGGCCATATATCTCATAAGGGGGACATAACACTGGTCAGATATCTCACAAGGGGGACATAATGCTGGTCAGATATCTCATAAGGGGGACATAACACTGGTCAAATACCTCATAAGGGAGACATAACACTGGTCAAATACCTCATAAGGGGTAGATAACGCTGGTCATATATCTCATAAGGATAGATAACCTGGTCAAAATCTCATAAGAGGGACATAACACTAGTCAAGTATCTTATAAGTGGTAAATACCACTGGTCATATATCTCATAAGGGATACATAATACTGGTCAAGTATCTTATAAGGAGTAGATAACTCTGGTCAAGTATCTCATGAGGGGGACATAACACTGGTCAAGTATCTCATAAGGGTAGAAAATGATAACACTGGTCATATATCTCATAAGGAGTAGATAACACTAGTGAAAAATCCTAGACAGAGTAGATGACCTTGGTTAAATATCTCAAGACATAGACAGACTTGCCAACCCTTCCATTTTTATCGTAATATTTCCATTTTTGACCCAGTACTTCTGCCTGTACGTTTTTAGTTATATTTCTTAAGTTTTTTTTAAATCCTGAATTTACGTAATTTTTTTTTTACCATTTCTGGAAATGCTCAAATATTCAAATAATCAATATTAATATTACCCTCAATATTGGTTATTTGAATATTTGAGCATTTCCGTTTCAGTGCGTATAACATCATTACCTTTGATATCGATTATTTGTATTTTTGTAATGAAAGACTCAATCTACCTGTTGTAAACAGGTTTTTAAGACACATTTATCACGTGTTGGAGTTTCAAACGAGCATTTTATATATATATATATATTTATATACATATGTAAGGATCTAAGTTTGGATATGTTCGATGGCGTAAATGATTGAAAAGTAATATCTTAGTAGTAGAATGAAGGGATGTGAGAACTTTATTGTCTGATGGAATCATTTCCTTGAGACATAAAGTTTAAAGTTTATATATATATATATATATATATATATATATATATATATATCTGCATATATATGCAGTTTCTCGCCGAAAAGTGACCAAAAATTTTGCGTCCTCTTTACTCGGCATAACCTTGCTTTTATTTTAGATTTTGAAGATTGACAAGTCAGTATAAGGGGTTGATAATGCTAGTTATATATCTGATAAGTGGTGGGTAACACCGGTCATATACCTCTTATTGGGTGGATAGCACTGGTTTGATATCATTAGGGGTGGATTACACTGGTGAAATATCTCATAGAGGGTGGATAGCTCTGATCTGATATCTCATTGGGGATGGATATCCTTGGTCAAATATCTCGTATGAAAAATATCTCGTATGAGATAAGTAACACTGGTAAAATATCTCACAAGCTGTGGAAAACACTGCCTTAATATCACATTTTAACCTATATATATGAAAAAAATTCATAAATGGAATGACTTAATAATGATATATCTTGCTTTATTATTTAAGGACAGTATGCAAAACATACATACATTGCATGGCTTTTATAGGCACAAAAATACGATATACCAGTGCATATTCTCAAAGTTATTGTGATAAGATCTCAGCATTGACCCAAGACTGAAAGGACAATAAGCAGTGTTACAGGTATTTTCAGCATAAGGTAGATAATAGAGGATTTTGGGAATGAAAATTGCAAAGTATGTTTTAGTATTCAAGATGTTGATGTCAGTTTGTTTTAGAACTGGATTTATGCCTCTTTTTTTAAGTATATACATCAACAGGTGTGGAGCATTTCCGAAGTAAAAGACAGGATATGATCATTATTCTTTTGGTTTAAGGTCTCGTCATGCGTGAGGTCTTCATTCATTATTTGACAACAAAACATTTGATTCAGTAATGTAGTACATGTATGTACTCATGATATTTAGTACTGTGCCAATACAACTTAGAAATCAAAGAAAGTAATAATAAGTCGTATGTCCTGGTATGTATAACATTTTATTGTGGTTACAGATATTGACTTTCTTCAATTAGTAACCAAGCATAGCAGGAGTTAGGTATATTTTTTTTAAACATATTTCATTAATAAAGAACAGTCTATTGGTACCATAGACATCAGATCTTACATCTAGAAATTGTGTGGTATTTTGCGGATGAATATGAAAAAAGCATTTTTGTTACAGAGGCATGTAAATGGGCAGAAGGTATGGAGTGTTTGCTTAACTGTCTTCCTGCCTATACCTAATCTTCAATGAGTAGCACTCCACCCGACATCCTTAGCCAAGATCCTATCCCATCACCGCCAAAAACTTTTTATATTGTACAGCAGGAGTTAATCTTTCTCAGTTTCTGAATTGTCCAAGAAGGAGAGAGATTCTGTATGCTTCTAAGTACATAATGCTTATTTTATATGGCTATTGTAGCAAGCCATTGTGGTTCTGCTCACCTCCTAGGCACTCTGTCTCATGTGCGGTACGTTTTGTGTGTACAACTGGGACATGACTCCACTTACTTTCCTTTCTTATTTTGGAAGTGTTTGGTTATGTGGATAAAATGATAATTCTGTTTCCTTGGTGATCTCTCCAGGTAGATATAATGGTAACAGAGAAAATTGACTATTATTCTGAGTCATCCCAATATCTTTTATCTAGCATGATTTTGACAGATTACTATATTTTCTGAAACCACAAATATCATCTGAAAAATCATTAAGATGACTTAAGTGCTATCTCCTGTAGTAGCATTACCATTTATCCAATGTTTTCTGTTAATCGATAATGTTGGTAAGTTTCCGGTGCTACTCGTGAAAAATCGAGGGAATGTCCAGTTTTTAGTGCAAATAACAATTGCTTTGATAATAAACTAATTAAGAAGTCATTGTCTTGGGTGTATTAAGGCAAATACAGAAAAGCATGTAAAAAGACTTTCCACTTCAAAGGTCAGACAAACTGTTAACGAGGAATTAAATTTACTTACCAATAACTGTAATAAATATTTCAAGACATTTTAAGGTGTATAAATCTGTTTTAGTGCTAAAAAATAAAGTCTTATATTGCTTAAAAATTTGGAATGAAACTCATTCCAGAACATTTTGATGGTGAGCATGTTTTTTTTCTTTGGACCCCAAGAGAGTGAATTCATTAATTTTGTGAACTTAATAAAGTGCCAGCAACAAATTTTTGAGCAAGATTTACCCACTATATTTATAGAAAGAAAATCCTTCTGTATCATTTCAAGTATTTGTGGCAACATTTAGGATCCCAGACCTTTGGCTAAGGATGCTGGACTCTGCCATTTGTGACAGGCTTGTTTGACCTATGCACAGATTTCTTTTAGGAATAATTCCAGCAAAACTGTAATAATTTCACATGTTCATGTAGCAAAACTTGATTAAACATATTATAGACTGAATCTTTTTGGTGGTATCAGAATCTTTTTTTGATAAAAGAAAAGAGAGGGTTTCTAGCTCTGGTCAGGAGGTTGTAAATGTATGGTAATTCAGGTTTTTTTGGGTGAGTAACAGAAATTAATCTTATGAGAGCTTGACTGTATTCATCTCGCTCCAGTAATTCTAGTAAACTGCCGGTGTGGATTTGATGAAGAGCATTTCTTTTACACTACTTCTGGCCAAGTTTGTTTTACCTGTATTTGTATCATGTACAAACCTTTATAGCAATTCCCACAGTCACAAAGATTTCTTAACTCAAGTTGCAATATTACAAATAAATGTCAGTCATTTTTGCATTATCTGAAAAAAAATCTCTATGTGAAGTGGTATTTTCTATACTTGATTAGAAGGGAAACTCCAGCATATTGCTAGATAAAATCATTGAAAGTGCTTTAAAAATACTGTGAAAATTTTGATATTTGAATTTCACATTTAAACGAAGTACTATTTTTTAATTTAATAATTAGATTATCTAATTATCATGGTTTGTACAGAAAGATAATGTTTTTCTTAGTCTCTTGATTAACTCTCTAAAAAACATTTTCTGACATTAGAGTAGATGTAGAATTTCATTAACAACAACCTTGGAAATTTCAGCTTGTGTTGAGATTTTGAATTATTATGTTGAGAATGTGTTGTTTCATTTTCGTGTAATGAATCATAACTTTCTTCACCATGACGAAGATACATTTATACCTCCTCGAAGTCGATAGTTAGAAGAACATGTTAATGAGAAATCTCACTCTGTTTTTAATATTTAGAGATTGGAATACATTTGGAGTCATTTTGCTTTTAAAATGGAAGGTTTCATGAGTAAAACAGTTCAAAATCATAGATAATTTAAAATTAGAATTATGATAAATCAAAAACACACAAGAAAAGTAGTCATCTTCTTGTGAAGTTTTCAATAAGTTTTCTGTTTCGATTTAAAATTTTCAGTTTTAGTTTCAACAAAGTCTTCTTTTACTTTTTATGAGCTTTGAATATTTGCATTCTTACAGCTTGACCGACCTCAAGATGAGTTACATTATGGTGAAAAATGGTTTCATGGGAAACTAGAAGGTGGCAGGAAAATGGCCATTGATTTACTACATGAGTACAGTCACCAAGGGGATGGCACATTTCTTGTCCGAGAGAGTGATACTTTTATTGGCGATTTCTCTCTGTCTTTTTGGTGAGATTGTGGTGTTGTGGAATACAGATAGTTATTAATAGCTTCCTTTTATGCGTGGAAAGATTTGGAAATACAAATATATATGTTTCTTAACAGTATTAATCATGAAAATTCAATCACATTCACAGTATATTTTGATCTTGCTTTATTCTTTGAACAAAGAAAAGACTCCCCCCCCCCCCCCCAAAAAAAAAAAATTTTTGTACAAAAAATTGCTGATTTATTAAAGTTGCTGAATAGTAGAGGACTTTATAGATTTGTGATGAGACATGATTAAGATGTAAATTGTTGAGGACATTGATTATGCTGATTTTTGAATCTTTCCACTTTGTTGCTATGTATCACCTGTAACTAGTTTTTTGTGTTTTTATATTAACGTAGAAATATCTCTGTGTTGAAAATTACAGCCTGAACTTGTGGTGTGGAATATAGATCGCAAAGAAGCTAGAGAAATTGTGGAATTATTCAGTTTCCATGGTGATGGAACTTATTTACTGCGTAGAGGAAATGAAGGGAGAGGGGATTCATACGTAATAACGTATTGGTGAGAACGATCAATCTGGATCCTGAAAAAGTTTGCTTTCCTCTAGTTCTGACATAAATAAACTAAACTCAGAATAAAGTGAATAATATTTAGAGTAAAGTCTAATTACGCCATTATTTTATTGTATGTGAACTAAAATTATGGCGGATTTCTTTGTGCTTGATGGCACTGATTTCATGAAAGTTATATGTTGCATTTCATGTGGATTTAAAAAACAAAAATGGAAATAATCGACATGCTGACCTTAAAAAAACCCAGAAATTCCCACTATTTACTGTACATTTTTCTGGAGTATTAAGTAAGAAAGATGTATTTTATCTTATATTTTGAAACTTGAAGCTGTGTAATGTCTTGAGTCAAATTCTGACACAGCAAATATATATGTAGATTTAATATAATACTTAAGATTTGTGTAAGGATAAGTTAGTTACAAGTAGTGTAGTTTTGTGTAGTTGTTATCAAAGCAGACAATCAAAGCACTGTGATACACTTTTAATAGGGGATGTAAGTACTGAGGTTCAATATGAATAGAAGCAAGCTGCATAGTGAATGCTCGGAAAAAGTATCATGTTTAGACAATAAGTAAGATATGTCTAAAATAGAAGTGGTTTATGTCAGAACTAGGGAATTTACTCTGTATAGTGAAATCTTGGGATGACCTTTTTAATGGCTTGATGTTTTGGATTGTTTCAATTTCTTCAGAGTACTTGGGAATAATTTTGAATTTGGCATTTGGAATTTGATCGAGGCAAAGCTTGTATGTATATATAGCATGTATTGTCTTGTTCAGTATTTTCATGACATGTATCTGTCTTTTTAATAGTAACACTTACCTCTATATTCCCTTCAAACAAAGTTATGGAGATATGTAGAAAACACTGTCTGTCTGTCCATCGAAGTTTATATAAACAAGAATATTAACTCTCAAAGGAAGGGTATTCATATTTCATGTTAGGATTTCTTGTAACAAAAACATTTAATCAGTACTATAAATTTTTACCTTGTGACCGTGACCTTAGAAGCATTTAAAAAAACAAAAAACTTTAACCGTAGTGATCTTTTTTGAATGTTAGTAGGGAGGGCTTTTGTGTTTAATACTATAGTATATGTTTTCTTCATAATTTGAGTTTTTTGAATGATACCAAAGTCAAGGGTGCCATAGACTAAATGGAACCCTTTTCTTGTCCAAAAAACCTACTTTTTTTCGTTGAGTCAATACTTTACACTTTTGTTTCCCATGAGACAAAGGTGTGTCATCACTTGTACTAATTCACATGGTGTTTTATGACCTAGCTCCGATGGGAGTCCCATGTGGACCATACTACTTTTGTTTGGAATGCTTCTACTCACAAACTAACTTTACTCATTTATTGGTCAAGTTGTCAGTAGAAGTGATTTATTCTTCTCCATTCTTGTTCATTTTAGATGTGTAAATGAACATACCTTCTGTCTGGGTGTGGTCTCTCCCATCAACAAAGTTTTGTCAATCACATAGATTTAAAATTCAGAATTGAGGTTAATATACATGTATGTCCTTTACTTTATTTTCATTTTGTCGTAACTGTATCTGTCAAAAATTCTTTGAATAAGCACGATAGTTTGGAATATATTTAGATAGGAACTTTTTAATGATAAAGCTTCCAGCTGTATTTTGCTGGTAACAGTGTCAAATTAGACGACTCCATATTTATAGGGGTGTTCGTTCCTCGCAAATGATAGAATTTTGATAATTCAGCATCTTTCTGTTTCAGTTTTCTATTAAATGATCTAAATAACTGCTGGGTGTATTCCCTAACCTTAGGAGATATTTCAGTTTCTTTGTTTTCATAGTGTTAAGTGCTATTATATAGAAGTTAGGCTTTTGAAAATTTTCAACATTCTCATTTTGAAATCAACTTTGAACTTTCCAGATGACGTCATAATGTGCATGACATTTACTTCATGTAAAATTTACTATGCAAAAGTCCTATCTAAATTTTAAATCCTCCATATTTTCATTATGTATACATTTTTTACTTCAAAAATATGCCAAGGAGTAATGACAAAATAGATTTGAAAGCTAAATTTTTACAGTTTTCTCAATTTGTATTGCTTGTTGAAATATTAAGGAAATTCGTTGACAGGAGGGACCATGCCCAAACGGTAGATCTACGTTTAATGTTCATGAAACAAATTGCATAAAGTTTGATAGCAAAATTTGCATCAATCTCCATTAAATTTCTTTAATTTCGTGCTATGATGTTTTCACTACTAGATGGCATTCTGTCCATTAATTCTACCACTAACAATTTCACACTGCGGAACACTGTGTGCCACTGTATAGGTGGTATAATCCTGGCATAGCATTAACCAGAAAATGGTGACGGTCTAAGATGTAATTAACTCGTTTATGTGTATTTGTGCATGTTTTCTTTTTACTGATTTCTGAATTTCCTATAAATGAACTTTGAAGATATCAATGTACTGATTAAGGTATTATAATGCATTATTATACAATGTATTACTGTGCATTAACCTTGCTTCTTGTCTGAGAAAATTAAAATTTATTTTTGGTATTTTTCAAAATTATGATAATAAATCAAAAATGGATAAAATGTTTATCACTTGCTTTCTGTTTTTTGTCACCAATTAATTAGGGGCTTTCTTAAAAGCCTCTGTTGATAAAATATTAAGGATTTTATTTGATGTACAGTAAAAATAAGAATGATGAAAATAAGAATGATGTTTCTGTGTCATCGGTGACAGTTTCGTTGAGGATGGAAGAAAGTTCAAAGTCACGACACTGGATGCATAACTTGAAATTGAATGAGAAGAAAGGCTGGAAGTGGAAGGCATAGAATAACGCAAATGTGACATTACTATTGTTTAGCTCACTCAGACCGCAGGAAATAACTATACATGTATATAGTTGACAAAATGAATCTTGATTCATTTTTGTGTGATATATATATCTCATTGATAATGTGATGTATCTCTCTCATGATTATGTGATATATATATCTCATTGATTGTGTGATATATGTCTCTCGTTGATTATGTGATGTATATTTCTGTCATTTATTAATGAATTATTTTTGGTTGTCCTGACAAGAACTGAGGTTAATGTACAGTTTTTTTTACAGTGATGATAAAGCTGATAATATTTGTATGACATTATATACAATGCTGAAAAATCATTGTGTTTCGTAATGTTTTAGTTTCTGAATTTCAGAGGTAAATGTGATCATCAAACAACTTAAAACAAAGATAGCCCTAGTTTGTAATTCAAGTTTGTGTTTGATATGTTGATGCAAATGTAATGTGAACAATTACTAAATTTAAAAATATCCCTGTTTTCATACAGACATTTAATTTTTGTAAGATATTATTATATATTATTATTATTGATCAGTGTACAGTGAAGGCTACGTACTTTGTTTCCAGGCGGAGGGGGCAGGTTGAGCATTGTAGAATCAAATCGAAGCAGGAGATGGGACAACTGAAGTACTATCTGATTGAGACCACCCTTTTTGACAGTTTGTACAGTTTAATAACCTATTACCGTAGTAACCCATTACGTAGCCAAAGCTTCATAATGAAGCTGACTGAACCAGTACCACAGCTCAAGAGTCATGAGGACAAAGAGTGGTACCATGATAAATTGCGGAGAGAGGAAGCAGAGGAAATGCTGAGGAGAATACCACAGGATGGAGCCTTCCTGATACGGCGAAATGCTGCTGCTATAAGATATGCAATATCTTTTAGGTTTGTAGGAAATCTTATTCATCTCTACGATTAAATTTTAGATTTTATAATTGAAGGCTTTTGTAGTCTATTTAGTTAAGTGTTTGTCTGGAACACTTTGGAAGATCTCGCCTCCATAAAATTTGGATTCAAATTCTGAATGGGTGAAGAGGGAAGATCTGTCAGTTTACCTGTCAATGGTCAGTGGCTTTGTGTGAGTTATCAAGTTTTCCCCATCACTGAGAATTCTGCCGTCTGCCATTTAAGAGAAGTTTGTGCAGTGTTAAACTATAGTCATACATTTCATACTGTACTCAAATTTGGTGCAAAATGTTAAAAATAGAGTGATGATGTAAGTGTCGTAAATTAGCATAACTTGTAGCTATTTCTCGTCTTGTCTTTGAGCACATATGTATTAGCCTAGTATCAATTGGCACACAAAAGACAGTCTTAGCTTCGCTAGAATATAGATCCCGCTAAAATGAGTAGCCATACAGTAATTGTAGTGTTGATTTTAGGGTTAGGAGTCCCATTTACATGTTACAAATACAACATTACTGTTTGTTTTCTAGGTTACTGATATCCATAGTAGACATTCAAAATTTACTGATTAAACATTTGTCTGACTGTGATCAAAAATTTTCTGGAAGTTTCTGTAAATGAATTGAAAATAAATAAAATTGTTCATAATCTAAACTTGAATATTTGGACAAATTTAGAAAGAAATGATACATTTTTGAAGTCTTTCAGTGAAAAGAAAAAAGAAAAGAGCAATAAAATGCAAAGCTATTAAAAATGTAAGTAAGGTCCAAGCCAGCGATGCCACAGTTCAAAATATGTATTTTCAGAATTTCCTTTGTTTGTATAAATCCCAATGTACTATATGTTGTAATTGTATATGAGTCTGACTCTTAATTTTTCAGAGCTGATGGGAAAATTAAGCATTGCCGCATTGAACTTGATGGTCGACTTTTTGTGATAGGATCAGCTCAGTTTGAAAGTCTTGTTGACTTAGTCAATTATTACGAGAAAAATCCATTGTATGGCAAGGTCAAGTTACGATACCCAGTCAGTCAAAATCTAGTGGACACCAGGGGCGTGGTGAGTTGTTAGCAGACGTAAGGTTGGCCTCATGACCATCTTGTCATCTGACCCCCGTATTTGGAAAACTTAATGTAAATGTTGTGAAAACCCATCAAGCAAGCTACTTTGACATTCCATGCAAAATATGGAGATGTATTAAATTCAAAGCCATTTATTGTAACTTTTACTTAATTGAAATCTTAAGGGATACTTTTAAAGTGAGAAAAAAATATGACTTGGCTTACTTGTGATACAATGTAAAGTACCATCTTATTCTGGTATTTACCGAAGGCATGGGAATTCTTTTTAATGTCTGATGAGTGCTAATCACCCTTGCTGTTTAAGTATACTCGGCTCGATTTTTCAGGATGTGGTTAACGGTGACGAGCAGCCATATGGAGATGGTATCTATCACACGCCTAATGAGATGGTCACTTCAAAGGTATAGACAGAAGCAAAGTAACATAACCAAGTTCTTCTTGTTTTCAAATCCTTCACTGCCAGTGTTATTTTGAGTGTTTATGTATGATTAATTGAAATAAATAACCATTAAACTAAAGGAATGAACATGTTATTTTAGAAGTGAAATCATATTGTGTTGCAAGCAGAGTATAATAACATTTTAGGATCTCTTTGCCACCTATGTGTCTGTCTGTCTGTCTCTCACTTTTTCAACCTATAACCTTTGATACCTTCTGCTTTCGTGTTGTGATAGGAGTAAAGATTAATTAAGATTTATTGAGACTTCACATTATGATTGCATACTCCTGTAGTGAGAATGAGGTCAAATCAGTGACCTCTTAAACTTGACGTAGTTACTATCAAGGTCATAATATTCACTTAATTTCAACTAAGTATGTGATAGTATATTTATTGTATACGATGTTATCAGATGAAGGTGCGAGCATTGTATGACTACACGGCCAACAGATCCGATGAGTTGTCGTTCACGAGAGGTGCTATAATAACCAATGTCACACGCTCGGATAATGGATGGTGAGTACATAGATTCTAGGTGGACACTGTAACCCTGTATCTTTTTTATTTTCTTACACAAGTGTATTCTATAATTAAATTATTATTAGGTTATTGTTTGAAATTAACTTTGACTAGATTAATAAAAATGTATTTGTAGGGTATCCATGTTTCCATTAACTTACAAAAGTTGATATAATATTTAATATTTATATATGATATTTAATAATCAAAATTGCACAGCTTTGTGTAATCTAAGTCCATAGTAATCTTAAGATAAATGTCAAATGTATCTAGAAATAAAGGAGTATAAAATAAAATACTTCTTGTGTAAGTGGTAACATACAGGGTAACAATTTCTCCATTGATGGTCGACCTTTTAATATACTTTAAAGCCTTTTGCTAAAGTAGTTTTCACATATTTTTGATTCAATTACACAGGTGGCGAGGTGATCATGCCATGCATAAACAGTATTGGTTTCCTGGTCATCTAGTGGAAGTTATAGAAAACCAAGATGATGTCACCGAACAAGCCCCCCTCGGTTCACTGCAGAAAGGTTCGATAGACGTACAAGGCTGTAAAATAGGTAAGTGACTGGTTCACAGTACATTTAAGAGACTGGTTCAAAGTACATGTAAAGGACTGATTCACAGTACATGTAGTACATGTAAGTGGCTGGTTCACTGTACATGTTAGTGACTGGTTCACAGTACATGAAAGTGACTGGTTCAAACTACATGTGACTGGTTCACAGTACATGTAAGTGACTGTTTCACAGTACATGTTATGAAGTAATCTTAAATAGCTCACCATATTCCCATAGAAATGTTTCAAGAATTGTCCACTTAAAGGTCACATACTGATAAAGGTCATGTGCCTGTAAAAGTCACATACTTATAAAGGTCGTGTACTTATAAAGGTGACATACTTATAAAGGTCACATGCTTATAAAGTGTAAGGTCACTTGCATATAAAGGTTTCTTTGTAAAATCCTGTTATTAACCTGCTAGGATGGAAATCTGAATAGCAAATATATCCACAGTATGCTTTAATCTGGGCAATATCTTTTGAACCACAAGCCACATTGCTTTGATATATCACATATAAATTCTCCATGACAAGAGCTTTCATTTAGGGTCAAGGACTTTGATATTTCACATAAATGTTCCTATTGACCAGAGCTTTCATTTAGAGTCATGACTTTTGAACTAGTGACCTTGACCTTAAACTTAGAACTACATTTGATAAACTTAAACTGACCTACATCTTTTTATAAAAAATAAGAAACACTCGCATTCCACATTTTAAGCCACCTGACCTTTTTGAAGTGGTTTGATGATTAACTAAAATTGTCTAAGTGCAATCCATGTTAGCTAGCAGAAAGATTGAGCATAAATAACAAATATATACATATGTACAAAAGCATGACGTCACAACTGATTATCTAAATTATAACAATACAGAGTCAGTGAAAAATGACGTTAAATTGCATACACATCAATAGATAAATCTTGTTAGTGAAATAAATCTGTAAAATATTCTTTTTTACCTTTTTTTAGAGCGGAGTATGAGGACGGACAGACCAAATATATTCAGAATCAATTCAAGGTCAGCTTTAGCTCCATTAGAAGTGTCGGCTGAATCTGATGAGGAAATGAAGGAATGGATTTCCCAGATGATGGAATGCACCAATAACCTTAAAGGAGATGTAAGCGAAAATTCCCTTATTTCAAGACTTAGATGAATTTATTGATAGAAAAGCATTGTTCTGATAATTTTATAATTCTTGATTTTTCTTCGAGCTCAGTTAAAGAGTTTGAAAAATGAATCATACATCTGAATATTTGTATGTATTTAATTTTGAATTGTTGTATTTGTTCATTTAAAGAAATGAGTAAGTGATAAACTGAAAATATAGTCAAGCTTCAACAGTTCAGGAAGTCGTAATTGATGTACAAGAAAGAGTGAAAGTAAGAGTGGTGAAAGGAAGGAAAAGAAATGACTCAGGTGTATGTGTAGTTAACTGGTTTACAGTCCCATCAATATATGTAGTTCACTGGTTTACAGTCCCATCAATATGTGTATTCATACCATTGTAAGAACAGGAAAATCAAGGGACAAACATGTGAGGATCTATAAATAACCCTTCATTTATAGAACAAGGATCAATGAGTATTCCAAGTTGATAGGTGATAAGATTATTTATATGGGTAGTACGAAGTATTGACTTGCGTAGTTGATACTTTATTACAACTTATCAGTTAATGTTCATACCTTAAATTTGACATCTTGATAAAAACGTATTGAAAGGGAAACAATCCTGATAAACTTGTATTGAAGGAGTTACAATCCTGATAAACTTGTATTGAAGGGGTTACAATCCTTATAAATTTGTATTGAAGGGGTTACAATCCTGATAAACTAATTAATATTATGGTTGAGCAAGAGATGAACTTTTGGGCTTTTGGGCTTAGTGTAAAGTATAAGTGACCTTAAAACTAGTAATGGAGATAAGGACCTGAGCTCTGGATTAGTGGTAAGAAGTATCATTATGTTATAAATGTACTATTTTCTTTGCTGTAAAATTTGTATACACAATGTATAGGCTGTGAAAACATGTGCAGGTTTCTTTGATAGAATGCCACTCTTCTGATCATTTGTATTTGTAGGGACATCAATTACTTAATTGATTTTAAGAATTGTAAACTTTGCATTGTACATACCCAATCTGATTAAAATCATATCTTTATTCCACTTTACTATTTGTCCCATTGCAGATAAAGATCTAGCGAAACCCTGTAAGAGATCATTTTCTGGTGAACTCGGATGACGTTTCAGTCACCGAAACCGTTATTTCCCATAGTCAATCAATGACTCGACTAAGCACGTGATAGTGACGCAATATGTAACAAACACCGTTCAAAACTACCTTGTGGGTCATGCACGCTGTCGATGTTAATTTCATTCCTAGGAATTTGTGACAGATCCACTGATTGGCTGAAAATCAGAGTTCATCAGAACATGACCCCTTACGGAGTTTCGCCAGATCTTTATCCGTAATGGGACAAATAGAGAAGCGGAATAAAAATATGGTTTTAATCAGATTGTGTACATACCCTGCATTTGCTGATAATTACAAGAGTTTGTTTTGTCATTCACATGCAGAAATATCCTTTATCTAGTTTAAGGAATTTCAAAGCATGCAAAACATCAAACAAACACATATGCAGTGAAATGATTTAAGTACATTATTTAAGAAATGACTGTAAAAATTTTTCTGTCTATTGAAAACTGATGCACAAGCTATATAATCTGTGAAGCAGATTATTTTCACGAATTATATTTAGTTTGTGCATCTGATAGGCAGAAATTTTTTACAGTCATTTCTTATGATCAAATTACACATATTTATCTTCTATTTGAAAATGAAAAATGAAAATTTCACACATCGGTCTTACATTAGCCAATCAAAATCGTGACCAGGTGGTGGTCCAATAAAATGCACAAGTTTAGTAACAATCATGTAATGAAAAAGCACTGATGATTTTATATTTTATTATTTTATTGAATTTAAAACCAACTTCTTACTCGGTCAGAAATCACTCTACATATAGATCTATATATAGATCAAACTGGAATTGTTCTTATGTGTGGTCCCGATTATGTATTAATCAAAGGGACATTGTCTGTACAGAAATAGACTGCGTTTGTGTATGTGTTATATGGTCAGTGTGGAAATAAACTACTGATTTTCTGTTGAACACCCCCCTACCCTCTTTATATGGTTTTCTTGTAAAATACAGCCAAACTTATTCTGAAATAGATTCTACGTTATAGATTCTACATGTTTGTTTATAGATAAAGAAACAGGTACAAGTAAGTTTCTTAATTTTTTTCTTGGTTTCAAGGACAAGATTCGCTCATCATCACCTTGCAAGGTTTTCTTATCTCATTATAAGCAGGTAGACAGAGTTATCTAACCCTTGAGGATGATATAATAACACGTTTTTTTCTGCACATCACCATAGTACTTGTAGATGACCTTATGCAGCCTTTCAGTTTTCTCAATGAAAAGTACTTTCGTAAAATATAATCTACAAGTCAGTGATAATTCAGATGGAAACATTCATAAAACTTTATGATACAAAGAATTTGGAAAGAAGTAAAACAATGATTTCACATATATTCTTGAATTTAATTAAATCTATACACTGTCTATGGATAGATATTTATGTTTATTACTTCAAGCTAAATAAATGGACTCCCCCTCCCCCATCCCTGTTGATACATGTATACATTCTCTTCATTCTTTCAACTTTTGACACTGGTGAAGCACAGTTTTGGAGACCACTTATAAACATTCAAGTGAGATTAGCAGTAGATCTGTGCTTGATGTGTGTCCCTGTTGATGCAGTACATCTTACTTTGTCTGTACTAACCTTAATTTTCTACTTCACGTGGGACTCTAGTCCTGACCACAAACTGCTGATATCAAAAGTGGGAGAAGGCAGAGAATCTCGGACTAATGAGACTTAAAGAGTTGAAATTAACAAATTGTGTCAAATATGTTTGCATTATTCTGTAGTGCTATTACCTGAGTTTACCCTGGCCTTGGTTATAGAGCCTACCTGAGTTTACTGTTGGTTATAGAGCCTACCTGAGTTTACTGTTGGTTATATAACTGACTTGAGTTTACTGTTGATTATAGAACTGACCTGAGTTTACTGTTGGTTATAGAGCTAGAGCCTACCTGAGTTTACTGTTGGTTATAGAACTGACCTGAGTTTACTGTTGGTTATAGAACTGACCTGAGTTTACTGTTGGTTATAGAGCTTACCTGAGTTTACTTTTGGTTATAGAGCCTGCCTGAGTTTACCTTTGGTTATAGAGCCTACCTGAGTTTACCTTTGGTTATAGAGCCTACCTGAGTTTACCTTTGGTTATAGAGCCTACCTGAGTTTACTGTTGATTATAGAGCTTACCTGAGTTTACTTTTGGTTATAGAGCCTACCTGAGTTTACCTTTGGTTATAGAGCCTACCTGAGTTTACCTTTGGTTATAGAGCCTACCTGAGTTTACTGTTGGTTATAAAACTGACCTGAATTTACTGTTGGTTATAGACCCGACCTGAGTTTACCTTTGGTTGTAGAGCTTACCTGAGTTAACTGTTAGTTATAGAGCTTACATGAGTTTACCTTTGGTAAGAGAGCGTACCTGTCTTTACCATTGCTTATAAAGCCTACCTGAGTTTACCTTAGGTTATAGAGCCTAACTGACTTTAGCGTTGGTTATAGAGCCTACCTGACTTTACTGTTAGTTAGCGTCTTAGTCAGTAGAGGACTTAGCCTCTGTGCTAGAAGTCTTAGGTTTGAACACCATCAGTGATGTCTAGATGAAGCAGTAGAAACTGATGTCCAGTGTCATAGTAGATATTGGGACATGAAAGTTCCCTGATTGATTCAGGTGATTTTGATGCCAAGGTCAAAATTTCCCTGCAGCATGGTAAACAGGTGCAGTCACTATATAAGTGAGATAAACTTGGTTTCATCTTATAAGACAGGTCTGCTCAATACACATATGTTTATAGTGTAATGGTGGAGAGTGTAATGGGAGAAGTAGATATAGTCGAGGTGCATAGTAGTAAGAGTTTCAAATAGATGGAAACTTTAAGGAAGTTGAAGGTTGTTTATTATTCAATAGGTATTGAGAATGGATCTATGTTTGACTGCACCTACGTGTCGTGAACTGAAAAATTGAAGAATTATTGTGACTGTATTGTTGAGTCAGTTGATGGTCAGACCTCTGAGATGCCTGTATTGTTGGGTCATTTGATTGTCAGACCTCTGAGCTGCGTGTATTGTTGGGTCATTTGATGGTCAGACCTCTGAGATACCTGTATTGTTGGGTCATTTGATGGTCAGACCTCTGAGATGCCTGTATTATTGGGTCATTTGATGGTCAGACCTTTGAGCTGCCTGTATTGTTGGATCAGTTGATGGTCAGACCTCTGAGCTCCCTGTATTGTTGGATCAGTTGATGGTCAGACCTCTGAGCTGCCAGTATTTTCAAGTCAGTTGATGGTCAGACCTCTGAGCTGCCTGTATTGTTGAGTCAGTTGATAGTTAGACCTCGGACATGTTTGTATTGTTGGGACAGTTGATGGTCAGACCTCTGAGCTGCCTGTATTTTTGAGTCAGTTGATATTTAGACCTCGGACCTGTCTGTATTGTTGGGTCAAATGATGGTCAGACATTGGAGTTATCTGTATTGTTTGGTCATGTGATAGTCAGACCATGGACTTGTCTGTATCTCTAGGTTAAACTACACTAAAATGGATGTCACATATATATTTTCCTTCCTACTCTGTGTTTTGATAATGTGACATGATCTTTGCACTTTTAGTTTGCAGTAACCGACTCTTAAGCAAACATTTATCAACACTCATTTTATGTATGAAATTGAAGTTTTAATACAGATGTTTCTAAAGTGGATTTGAAATTTTATCTCTTGAATTATTCACTTCATTTTCTGTAGCCAAGGATAACATTGAGTTGAAATAACTAACTTCAATGGGTGGTGGAATTTAGGAGTTTTTACTGGTGAAGTGAATAATAAAATGTATGTACTCTAATTAAAACTCAATTAGTACATCACAAAACAGTTCATGTCAACCTGATTGTTTTGATTGACTATTCAGAGAATGACTTAAGTAATTGACTATTCAGGGAATGACTTACGTAATTGACTATTAAGGGAATGACTTATGTAATTGACTATTTAGGGAATGACTTACGTAATTGACTATTAAGGGAATGACTTACATAATTGACTATTCAGGTAATGAATTACGTAATTTATTGTTTAGTGAATGACTTACACAGTCAGAGAAATAATTACCAGTCAGCTTCTCCAGGCTTTTCCTCAGAGAATGCAAACCCACAGTTAAAAGATCACCGAAAACTTCTAATAAAACAATTCTAATGGTGTTAGGTCTGGTGATTGGAATGTATTGTAGAGAAGTGAAATTACAAGTCATAGTCTAAAAGGTATGACGTGTTATGTATTACAGAGGATGAAGGACAAGGAATTAGAACGTAGGAAGTGTCTGGCCAGGGATCTCTCAGACCTTATCGTGTATGCTGTTGCTGTGCCATTTGAACCAGACAGTAAGTAATGTCTCTTAGAATATCTGTCTTACAAGATCTGTATGTTTTTGTGACAGTCTTTTTCATTGGCCAAAGTAGAAACGGTGATGCTTTATAAACCAGGATTAGATGTCGAAGAATTAATTTCAGATGTTATGTGAAAATGTCAAACATAGATAAACTAATGTACTAATATCCATGTTTACCTGATATGAAAACAAACTGTAAACTTATAATCTTGAACTAATAAATTTCCATAATATGTTCATTAAATTGTGGATTCAAAGTGTGCATTATCCAGAATTAAATTATCCACTTCATTTACTAGAAAAGAGGAATTTTTGTAAATTTGCGAATTATCAGTCGAAGAGCATCAGTTAGGCATAACTTTTTCTGTTCTGTGTTTTTATGTTATATCTGTTACAAATTTCTTGAACTTAATTTTGTAGGTAACTTATTCTTTATCGATGGATTCATGAATGATATAGTTTGTGAACTATATTACTTACTCGAATTGAAAACGATATGAAAAAATTCAAATCAAAAATGTTTTATTCTAAATATTGCCGAGCTAAAATGTTTAAGCAATATGGGTGTGATTTATTGTATTGCTTTATTCATAGTGTTCGAAATGTGTTCACAAAAGATTGTTACTTTTTTTCCAGAAATCCGGAACAAGAAGTCTCACTTCAAAGAAATGTCGTCATTTTCAGAACTGAGGATAGCAAAATACTGCTGCAAGAAAGAAGCCCAGTTCATGATCCAATATCCTTCACTGAGTTTGGGGGAATTTAGATTTAATCCTTTAAAAATATATATAAGAACTTGCTTTGCTAGTTCATTTTGAATTATGAATTTGTTACATGTTTGTTTAGCATTACATTAAGATTATTTCACATAAATGCTAGCGGTTCATGCTGGGACATACTTATATGCTAGTTGTACATACGGGGGGCATACCTGTATGCTAGCGGTACATGTTTGGGCATACTTATATGTTAGCGGTACGTGCTGGGGCATACTTATATGCTAGCAGTACATGCTGGGGCATACTTACATGTTAGCAGTACATGCTGGGGCACACATGTTTGCTGTACATGCTGGTGCATACTTATATGCTAGTGTTACATACTAGTGCATACTTATATGCTAGTGTTACATGCTGGGGCATACTTATATGCAAGTGGTATGTGCTGGGGCATACTTATATGCTAGCATTATATGCTGGGGCATACTTATATACTAGCGGTACATGCCAGGGCATACTTATATGCTAGCAGTACATGCCAGGGCATACTTATATGCTAGCGGTACATGCCAGGGCACACTTATATGCTAGTGGTACATGCCAGGGCACATTTATATGCTAGTGGTACATGCTGGGGCATACTTATATGCTGGTGGTACATACTGGGGCATACTTATATGCTAGTGGTACTTACTGGGGCATACTTATATACTAGTGGTACATGCTGGGGCATACTTATATGCTTATGGTACATGCTGGGGTATACTTATATGCTAGCATTACATGCTGGGGCATACTTATATGCTAGCATTACATGCTGGGGCATGGTTGGTATATGGCTTAAAATTTTTGACTTGTGTAAGGGATGGGCCTGAAACATTGAGAGATCTTCTACATGCCAGTGATCTATACTGTCTCATTTGAAAAATTGTGAGGTAATAAATGATAAATCACCTTTAAGTTTTTTTAAAGCTGGATTTGAATGCTGGTCTTAAGATTAGAAATTCAGTTCCTTTCATCAGGACCAACCTGCTTTTTGTGACTCAGGGACTCAGGACCACCTGTCCTTTTTGGTTCAGTACCAATCTGTCCTTTGTGACTCAGGACCAACTTGTCCTTTGTGACTCAGGACCAACCTGTCCTTTTGTGACCTATGACCAACCTGTCCTTTTGTAACCTATTACCAACTTGTTCTTTTTTTCACCTATGACCAGTCTGTCCTTTGTGACTAAGGACCAACTTGTCCTTTTGTAACCTATTACCAACCTATCCTTTTATCACCTATGACCAATCTGTCCTTTGGGACTAATAACCAACCTGCCCTTTTGTGACCTATGACCAAACTGTCCATTTTGACTTAGGACCAACCTGCCTTTTCTGGCTGAGGACTAACTTGTCCTTTGTGACTAAGGACCAACCTCTCCTTTTGGGAACATAATTTCAAAAGATGGCAAGATGTAAAAAATGGAATCTGTGTCTGGTGAATCATTATTGTTTATTGTTCAACACAACATCATAGTCAAGTCAAATATAAGTGATAGAGGAAGCTGGGGTATTCATAGAATATCATTGACCTTTATGTACTACCAGACCTATTTGCCTGTAGTCTGGTGAAGTAGAAATGTGTTATCACTGAATATGAATACTTGATAGATATTCCCTTATATATGAAAATCGGAGTTAGATTCTTTAACATTGTGTACGTATAACAACAGGCAATTAAGCCGCATATATCCAAAGGGGGCAAGAATGGAGTCTTCAAATTACGACCCAATGTCGATGTGGAACATAGGATGTCAGATGATAGCTCTGAACTACCAGACTCCAGACCGTGCCATGCAGATCAATGAGGGGCGTTTCCTTATGAACGGAAGATGCGGCTACGTATTACAGCCTGATATCCTGAGAAACAAGGACTTCAATCCGTACGATAAACACACACTGAGAGATGTGGAACCTCTTACTCTCTCCATAACAGTAGATATTCTTATTTTCATTTGTCCGTCATCTGTATGTTTATCTCTGTCATGCCTTTATTTTAACCAATGCCGAAGCTTATACTTTTAAACGACATATCTTACTGGAACTAATAACATTCGTCTTGAAAGAAACACGTCTGTCATGTCAGATGCTAAAGGTTTAGAGAGAAAAGGAGAGAAATTTCCATGCTTTATGGTTGTTGTAGTGATTTTGATGAAACTTCATTGTTATGATCTACTCATATTATCAGACAGAGACAAATTTAGATATTGTATTTTCTATTGTTTAATATTGTACATGTACATTACTTTATGTCGTATTGTTATACCTTGTGACCTCGACCTTTGGCTTTTCAAAATATTCCTGGTTTTCTATTTTCAGATTATTGGAGCTCGTCATTTGGTGAAGTCTGGTCGAGGCATTGCAAGTCCCTTTGTGGAAATAGAAATTGTTGGAATTGAAGCAGATGTCAGTAAATTCAAAACTACCACAATATGTGAGTCATTTCAAACCAGTCTTTTCAACAAACTATTGTCATAAATTCTTGTCCTTTATTTTTTTGTTAATCTGTATACAAAGTTATTTGATATATTTTTTTTGTAATTGTTTGAAGGATTTGTATAAATTGAAATCTCAAAATTTTGCAAAATTGGATATCAAGATAACTTTAATAGTGAACACGTGCCAAATCACACACTAGTAGGATTCTGTATAAATTAATGAAATACTGGATTATTTTGCAGCTGACAATGGGTTAAATCCTATCTGGAATTACCAGAATAATGTGGTTTTTGACTTACTCTGTCCTGAATTGGCTCTCATCCATTTTGTGGTGTATGATGAGGACACGTTTGGAGAGCCGAACTTCTTGGGACAGGCTACTTACCCTGTAGTCGGCCTTAAAGCAGGTAAAGATCATTTACTGAAAGTAATCTTAGAACTATAAGAATATTATAACCCTCCTCCCCCCAAAAAAAACAAATTTGTCAGGGTATTTGATAAAATTGTGTTGATCAGCTCTGTCTTTGATTGTGTGGTAGTATTATTTGATACAACTATAATACAACTTACTGCTGAGGAGATATACCAATGTTTTGTGTTTGGTGTCCATTGGTTTGTCCATGCCATCTGTGTAATTTCCTTGTTGAAACATTAGAAGAAAGGGGGTGCATCAAACTTGTATTTATTCTTTAGAATTTAAAGAAAAAAGCAAAGATTTTCTGAGTCTGATCCCGAAGTGTTATGAAGGATTGAGGGTTTGTGATGCTCTTGTTTTCAAAGGTATAGGATGTTACTCAGGGATTGA
Source organism: Pteria penguin (assembly GCA_035048485.1). Taxonomy (NCBI): domain Eukaryota; kingdom Metazoa; phylum Mollusca; class Bivalvia; order Pterioida; family Pteriidae; genus Pteria; species Pteria penguin. Next base: position 4,173,631 of record CM068582.1, read on the forward strand.
TAAGAGTATTCTAGACATTCGACGATGACAATCAAAAACAATTCCCATCGTCAAAATTGAATTACTAGTCTCACTATGAAATGCCCTGCTTATATGCAATGAAGATATTAATTATGTCTCTATTTTTAGGTTATAGAAGTGTGCCTTTACTGAATGGTCATTCAGAAGAGTTAGATATGGCTGCCTTACTTGTTTATGTTGAGAAGAGAAATCCCAGGGTAGGTTTCACTAATTACAAATAATAAAAAAAAAATAGTCGTATCTGTTACTTAAGTTTTAAGCTTTGTAATTTTTTTGCATCAGTTCTGAAAAAGTAACATTTTGAATGTAACTCTTAAAATGAAACCTTATAATATTGCTGTTGTTTGACTGGACATACTCTGTTACAGATATGTTCATCTGTCCATTTGTCTGTCTAAGACTTTGTCCAAGGCATAGTTTCTACATGCCTTTTTGGATTAACATCACATTTCATAAAAATGCTCATCAGGAGGAAGGCAGTGTGTCATGACTTCATACCAAGGTCATATCTGCAAGGTCAAGGTCACACTGCATATGATGGGTAAATCTTTGTCTGGGCCATATATTATTTATACCCCTTGCATTGATTTGAATAATATTTCTTACAATTGTTGTGCAGGACCGGAGGGTGTGTCATGATATTGAATCTGGGTCATATCTGCAAGGTCAAGGTCACAGCACTTATGTTTCTCACTTCAATTAAATGATGGGAGTATTATGCAATGTTAGGCATTGCTTTAGCTACAATTGAAATATGTTTTAAATCTGTTCTTGAATTGCTTTCTGAAATGCAATCTGCCATACTTTAAATAGAGACCTTTGTGGCCAAAGGGCTGAAACACTGCTTTAGACTTTTCTGTCAATTGTCATTGTTGTCATTACTAGGGTCTAAATCTTTGTTTTGGCTAGTGGATCTGCAAGTGACAGTGTACCTATTGAGTGTTTATGGTTTTTCTCTGTGTTCTTTAGTTTCCTCCCTTACTGAACCCTATCCATCATTAAACACGTGAAATAATTCTGGTAATTATATAATAAGTAAACAAAAGAAGCATACTTTTATATGTTTCTCTCTGTGTCTAAATGAGACACAAAGGGTTTCAACTGCTAAAGTATAGTTTATGTAATTCATACAAGAATTATGTCATTACTCATTCAGGAATCAGAAGATTCAGAGATTTACACATGTATACAAGATTTAAGGGAAAGAAAAGACAACTTGAGTGCTCAGATAGAACACTTTGAAAGAAGAGGAGAGAATGATCGTGCCAGGAGACTGCAAGAAGAGCTGGAGAAAACAGAGAAAGACATACTAGAGAAGAATGAGGAAAGACGACAGAAAAAGTAAGTTTATTTCAATCTGAATAAGGCATTTGTGGTACATGGTGTGATTGTTAATTTTAAGAATCATTTGATGTGTAACTATCATTTGTTTTGGTGTATGGTTAGATTTATATTATGTTTTGGTCTAGTGTTGTATGATTTTTATTTCGGAACTCTTCAACTAATGAAAATTGAATTTAAAATCTATGATCCAGTTCCTCTTAGTCTTCTGGTATTGAATTATTTGTCATTTCTGTGCTGCATGAAAATACCAAATTTTTATTTGTAGTGATTAATAGAATATTTTCCTGATAAATTTGTGTTTTGCATTTACTGGTAGTTTTGGACACTTTCATTGATTGGTAAGAAGTTAGATCTGTTATTTGCATGCTTTGTACTCTGTAAGGTACATTACGTAGAGTGTGACCGTAATGGTCAGTGTAGAGTGCTAAGGTAATGGTCACTCTGGAGTGTGAAGGTAATGGTCAGTGGCTATTTATGTAATCCATAGGGATTTTTGTACTACAGCAAATAAGAAGAGGGGGCAGGGATTATATCTTGCTTACTTTGTAACTCTATATCTCTCAGTAATCAGTCAGGAGAGCTTTTTTGCTGTACTCAAGTGTCAATATTTTCTTTTGTATGTAAGGAAAATATTCATACAAACATAAAGATCAATTATTAGGTAATCTTAAGTGGATCCTGTTTGAGGTAATCATGACAAAAAGCGTAGATTTTTGTAAATTATTGCAAGAAAGTAATATCTCGTACAGTTTTATTCCCCTCAGTAAGTTATGTCACAATCTGACTTGGAGCAATTTTCATATATATAAAAATAGTAATATTGCACCTTTCCCAGTGTTAAATCATGAAAATAATTTGAAGTTTTAGAACTCTTGCAGCTCTCTGTTTGCCTTCAACTTTTTAGTTCAAAGCAATTATTTTTCAAAAAAATATTACTATGATAATGTGATTGTTTTCAATGAGTGCTTTGATGCTTTATCACAATTCTTTTATATTTATTAAATCATGTTGAGTGTAGTTTTTAACAAACTTTTAGTTTTAATGTTACTTCCTTTGTACATGCAACTCATAAAATCTTCAGGAACAAAATTGCCATATATATCTCAAATTACCCATATCCTTTATTTTACTTGTAAGATCAAACTTTCCACAGCTGTAGTCACCTATCCCTTTAATGTCTCTTGTACAGTGTAGATATTTTGCTTCTCCTTCAGGGCGAGTGTATGTAATAAATGGCTACACCCATTCATACATTAAGATTGTAACATCTTCCATTTTAATCATACATTGAAATCTTAACCTTTCTTTCACTTCTTTCATCATATTTAATAATATACATGTACCTGTAACTTCATACTATATATATTTACCTAGATTTTATAGCCACTTTCCATGGAATCTGTCTGCATTTATGTGGTACATTGTATTTATTCCTACTTATTTGGTTTACTTTATTCCTACTTTTTTTTTTTTACTTTTTTTTATTTCTACTTTCATTTTAAACCAAAGGTATTTTTTAATTTCCTCTGGTGTGATTTTGCGTGTTTGGTAATAAAGGATATCAAATGCACAGGCTGTTTTTTAGATACAGTATCTAATGTTGATAAGATGCAGAAATCTTGACGTTTACTGCATATATTTCCTGAATGGATAGAGATTATTATACTATGTATATATGTATAAGCTTTTACCATGCTGGGTCTGTGTTACTATGCATGTATGATGCTTCCATTCCCTCTCTATATATATACAGCAAAGGGAATGTTTAAGTTTTAAAACACCTGTCATAAAGTTGACCCAATGTAATATGGTATAGTAATGTCCATAGTATGAGATAAACTACTGATAATGCTTTCATTTGATCCATTAAAAAAAAAAGAATTCTGTTCTTGAATATTTTCTTGACCCTTTCATACAGAGATACAATATTTTTCAGGGTTTTCAGTTTTTCAGATTTCTATGCCACATACATATTATATGTGGTGTATAAATATATGCCTCATATATATAGTATATGGTGGATAATTTTGAATATTCAGTATGATGAACTTAACAGTGTAGTTTGAGTTAGTAGAATGCCTGGCTCAGGGTCCAAAATGACCCAGGTTCAGGCGTGATTTTTTGTCACTGTGCTGTCTTCTGGAGAAAAATTGGTAAAAATTGAGATCCCATGTCACAGTAGATGTGGCATGTGAAGATCACCTCCCTGCTTCAGGTGGGTCTGTTGGAGAGATTGCACAGTTGAAATTCCTGTGCAGTGCTCGAAGCAGATCTCATCATCATCATATAAGTGAAGTAAATTCGACAAGATGTAAAACAAATAAAAATCTCATATGGTTACGATTTGGAACTTTGCAAATAACATTTATTAAATAAACGATAATGGATCAGTTATAATGAAAATCTATAAATGAAATAAGTTCATGATTTATGGGAATTTGTCATCAGTAAAGATTTCCGGGAATGTTTTGAGTAAAAGTGGTATGACAGGTGTAAAATGCAGTGTTGCTCTTGTGCTATTGGCTAAAGCTTTAGAGTGTGTTTTCCCTTATCTTTCATACTCTTTACAAATCAATAAATAAATATGCCAGTAGAGCTAAAGTCATGTAGAATACCTCTTCTTTTGATTCGATGTTTTTCTTGTACTATCTTCTATTCTGCCTGCAGAATTTTTTTCTCTATCATAATTATTTATAATGTTCAGTAAATATCCTGAAATCTGTAGTTGTAAAGGTCATATGTCCACTATCATAGATGTGGACATATTTTCTGATAGCAGAGAAAATATATATAAAGTACATGTCAACAGTAAAGAAAATTTAACTTTAATCTGAATCCTCCTGTAAGTCAAGTGAAATATAGTTCATTTCATCTATGGTAATAGTGCAATTTGAAATTCATGTAATTTGTTCCTTTAGGATCTAGTTTTATACATATACTAACAATATCCTGTCAAGTCAGTATGACTTTTAACCTGACCAATCGTAATATGACGTATAGATCTTGACCAATCAGAGTATGACGTATAGATCTTGACCAATCAGAGTGTGATGTAGAGATCTTGACCAATCAGAGTATGACATATAGATCTTGACCAATCAGAGTATGACGTATAGATCTTGACCAATCAGAGTATGACATATAGATCTTGACCAATCAGAGTATGACGTATAGATCTTGACCAATAAGAGTATGACAAATAGATCTTGACCAATCAGAGTATGACAAATAGATCTTGAAGATCTTGGAGATAAACATCTGCTTCCACAAGAGACATTCTCACTACATCGTTGTAGGTATTGTGACAAGAGACATTCTCACTACATCGTTGTAGATATTGTGACAAAAGACATTCTCACTACATCGTTGTATGTATTGTGACAAGGGACATTCTCACTACATCGTTGTATGTATTGTGACAAAAGACATTCTCACTACATCGTTGTATGTATTGTGACAAGGGACATTCTCACTACGTCGTTGTATGTATTGTGACAAGAGACATTCTCACTACGTCGTTGTATGTATTGTGACAAGAGACATTCTCACTACATCGTTGTATGTATTGTGACAAGGGACATTCTCACTACGTCGTTGTATGTATTGTGACAAGGGACATTCTCACTACGTCGTTGTATGTATTGTGACAAGAGACATTCTCACTACATCGTTGTATGTATTGTGACAAGGGACATTCTCACTACGTCGTAGATATTGTGACAAGAGACATTCTCACTACATCGTTGTAGATATTGTGACAAGGGACATTCTCACTACATCGTTGTATGTATTGTGACAAAAGACATTCTCACTACATCGTTGTAGATATTGTGACAAGGGACATTCTCACTACATCGTTGTATGTATTGTGACAAGAGACATTCTCACTTCATCGTTGTATGTATTGTGACAAGGGACATTCTCACTACGTCGTAGATATTGTGACAAGAGACATTCTCACTACATCGTTGTATGTATTGTGACAAGAGACATTCTCACTTCATCGTTGTATGTATTGTGACAAGGGACATTCTCACTACGTTGTAGATATTGTGACAAGAGACATTCTCACTACATCATTGTATGTATTGTGACAAGAGACATTCTCACTACATCGTTGTATGTATTGTGACAAGAGACATTCTCACTTCATCGTTGTAGGTATTGTGACAAGAGACATTCTCACTACGTCGTTGTAGGTATTGTGACAAGAGACATTCTCACTACATCGTTGTATGTATTGTGACAAGAGACATTCTCACTACATCGTTGTATGTATTGTGACAAGAGACATTCTCACTTCATCGTTGTATGTATTGTGACAAGAGACATTCTCACTACATCGTTGTATGTATTGTGACAAGGGACATTCTCACTACATCGTTGTAGGTATTGTGACAAGAGACATTCTCTCACTACGTCGTTGTAGGTATTGTGACAGGAGACATTCTCACTACGTCATCGTAGATATTGTGACAGGAGATATTCTCACTACATCGTTGTAGGTATTGTGACAAGAGACATTCTCACTACGTCATCGTAGATATTGTGACAGGAGATATTCTCACTACATCGTTGTAGGTATTGTGACAAGAGATATTCTCACTACGTTGTTGTATGTATTGTGACAAAAGACATTCTCACTACGTCATCGTAGGTATTGTGACAGGAGACATTCTCACTACATCGTTGTAGATATTGTGACAAGAGACATTCTCACTACATCGTTGTAGGTATTGTGACAAGGGACATTCTCACTACATCGTTGTATGTATTGTGACAAGAGACATTCTCACTACGTCATCGTAGGTATCATAGGTATCGTAGGTCACTACGTCGTTGTATGTATTGTAACAAAAGACATTCTCACTACATCGTTGTATGTATTGTGACAAGGGATATTCTCACTACATCGTTGTATGTATTGTGACAAGAGACATTCTCACTACATCGTTGTATGTATTGTGACAAGAGACATTCTCACTACATCGTTGTAGGTATTGTGACAAGGGATATTCTCACTACATCGTTGTATGTATTGTGACAAGGGACATTCTCACTACATCGTTGTAGGTATTGTGACAAGAGACATTCTCACTACGTCGTAGATATTGTGACAAGGGACATTCTCACTACGTCGTTGTAGGTATTGTGACAAGAGACATTCTCACTACGTCGTAGATATTGTGACAAGGGACATTCTCACTACGTCGTTGTAGGTATTGTGACAAGAGACATTCTCACTACATCGTTGTATGTATTGTGACAAGAGACATTCTCACTACATCGTTGTATGTATTGTGACAAGAGACATTCTCACTTCATCGTTGTATGTATTGTGACAAGGGACATTCTCACTACATCGTTGTATGTATTGTGACAAGAGACATTCTCACTACATCGTTGTATGTATTGTGACAAGGGACATTCTCACTACATCGTTGTAGGTATTGTGACAAGGGACATTCTCACTTCATCGTTGTATGTATTGTGACAAGAGACATTCTCACTACGTCGTAGATATTGTGACAAGAGACATTCTCACTACATCGTTGTATGTATTGTGACAAGAGACATTCTCACTTCATCGTTGTATGTATTGTGACAAGGGACATTCTCACTACATCGTTGTATGTATTGTGACAAGAGACATTCTCACTTCATCGTTGTATGTATTGTGACAAGGGACATTCTCACTACATCGTTGTATGTATTGTGACAAGAGACATTCTCACTACATCGTTGTATGTATTGTGACAAGAGACATTCTCACTTCATCGTTGTATGTATTGTGACAAGGGACATTCTCACTACATCGTTGTAGGTATTGTGACAAGGGATATTCTCACTACATCGTTGTATGTATTGTGACAGGAGACATTCTCACTACATCGTTGTATGTATTGTGACAAGAGACATTCTCACTACATCGTTGTATGTATTGTGACAAAAGACATTCTCACTACATCGTTGTATGTATTGTGACAAGGGATATTCTCACTACATCGTTGTATGTATTGTGACAAGAGACATTCTCACTACATCGTTGTATGTATTGTGACAAGGGACATTCTCACTACATCGTTGTAGGTATTGTGACAAGAGACATTCTCACTACGTCGTTGTAGGTATTGTGACAAGAGACATTCTCACTACATCGTTGTATGTATTGTGACAAGAGACATTCTCACTACATCGTTGTATGTATTGTGACAAGGGACATTCTCACTACATCGTTGTAGGTATTGTGACAAGAGACATTCTCTCACTACGTCGTTGTAGGTATTGTGACAGGAGACATTCTCACTACGTCATCGTAGATATTGTGACAGGAGATATTCTCACTACATCGTTGTAGGTATTGTGACAAGAGACATTCTCACTACGTCATCGTAGATATTGTGACAGGAGATATTCTCACTACATCGTTGTAGGTATTGTGACAAGAGATATTCTCACTACGTTGTTGTATGTATTGTGACAAAAGACATTCTCACTACGTCATCGTAGGTATTGTGACAGGAGACATTCTCACTACATCGTTGTAGATATTGTGACAAGAGACATTCTCACTACATCGTTGTAGGTATTGTGACAAGGGACATTCTCACTACATCGTTGTATGTATTGTGACAAGAGACATTCTCACTACGTCATCGTAGGTATCATAGGTATCGTAGGTCACTACGTCGTTGTATGTATTGTAACAAAAGACATTCTCACTACATCGTTGTATGTATTGTGACAAGGGATATTCTCACTACATCGTTGTATGTATTGTGACAAGAGACATTCTCACTACATCGTTGTATGTATTGTGACAAGAGACATTCTCACTACATCGTTGTAGGTATTGTGACAAGGGATATTCTCACTACATCGTTGTATGTATTGTGACAAGGGACATTCTCACTACATCGTTGTAGGTATTGTGACAAGAGACATTCTCACTACGTCGTAGATATTGTGACAAGGGACATTCTCACTACGTCGTTGTAGGTATTGTGACAAGAGACATTCTCACTACGTCGTAGATATTGTGACAAGGGACATTCTCACTACGTCGTTGTAGGTATTGTGACAAGAGACATTCTCACTACATCGTTGTATGTATTGTGACAAGAGACATTCTCACTACATCGTTGTATGTATTGTGACAAGAGACATTCTCACTTCATCGTTGTATGTATTGTGACAAGGGACATTCTCACTACATCGTTGTATGTATTGTGACAAGAGACATTCTCACTACATCGTTGTATGTATTGTGACAAGGGACATTCTCACTACATCGTTGTAGGTATTGTGACAAGGGACATTCTCACTTCATCGTTGTATGTATTGTGACAAGAGACATTCTCACTACGTCGTAGATATTGTGACAAGAGACATTCTCACTACATCGTTGTATGTATTGTGACAAGAGACATTCTCACTTCATCGTTGTATGTATTGTGACAAGGGACATTCTCACTACATCGTTGTATGTATTGTGACAAGAGACATTCTCACTTCATCGTTGTATGTATTGTGACAAGGGACATTCTCACTACATCGTTGTATGTATTGTGACAAGAGACATTCTCACTACATCGTTGTATGTATTGTGACAAGAGACATTCTCACTTCATCGTTGTATGTATTGTGACAAGGGACATTCTCACTACATCGTTGTAGGTATTGTGACAAGGGATATTCTCACTACATCGTTGTATGTATTGTGACAGGAGACATTCTCACTACATCGTTGTATGTATTGTGACAAGAGACATTCTCACTACATCGTTGTATGTATTGTGACAAAAGACATTCTCACTACATCGTTGTATGTATTGTGACAAGGGATATTCTCACTACATCGTTGTATGTATTGTGACAAGAGACATTCTCACTACATCGTTGTATGTATTGTGACAAGGGACATTCTCACTACATCGTTGTAGGTATTGTGACAAGAGATATTCTCACTACGTTGTTGTATGTATTGTGACAAAAGACATTCTCACTACATCGTTGTAGGTATTGTGACAAGGGACATTCTCACTACATCGTTGTATGTATTGTGACAAGGGACATTCTCACTATGTTGTTGTATGTATTGTGACAAGGGACATTCTTACTACATGGTTGTATGTATTGTGACAAGTTAATTTTATCAACGAAAATTTATGTTGATGTCGACCCTTGCAGGAAATTGTTAGATTTTGTATCAAAGTATGGAGAAGCAAAATTACAGGCCAAATTTTGATAAGATTGAAAGCACAGTACTATAATATGATATTGAACACCTTTTTTCACAGATTTGCAAGCAGTCGACAGAGGATTATCTATAGACGTACATCCAACAGCTGAATCGAGGCCTCTTACTGAGATAAAGAAGATGTAGATTCATGACATATATGTAGATTTACCTGATGTTTGCAGAACAGGATTTGTGATGCCCTTAAAGGGTTATATATGTACCTCAATATATTGATTCATGCTTATGCACTTTAAGAAGAATTTAAAATCCCCATATAACATACATTTGGTTTCCATAGAGACAAGACTTTTTGATATAAATTTAATATACTATGTTTATACCATTGAATCAAATTATAATGCATAGTTGAGTCATATTTTGCCTTCAGAGAATTTGTTCAAAAGTTTGTATTATTGTCACATAAGAAATGAGCTGGTCACAAAAAGCTTACATTACTCTTTTCAATGAAGATCTGATTTTCTTGTGAATTCAGTCACAAGGGTGTCGCTACAAAAATTTATTGAAGTGTAATGGATTATTTCAAATGTTACTGCTTTATATTTATATCGTTATTTCATCTTTATTACATGACAGAAATGTGTATTTGATGTTTTAAAAATGTCAACCATAATCTTTTAAACATCTTTAAAACAACCCTGTTTGTCAGTAAGTGTTTCATCTGTTATCCCAGCTTTTATACTTCATGTATTTCATATTTACTAGAAAACGCACATAGGAATTTATGTAAAAGAGAATGACATTACAGGGCTTTATCACTATCCTTTTTACTTACATGTAACAGACACCTTCCAAAGAAAGACATTGTATGATATTGCACTAATCAATTCTCAAAAATTCACCATTTACAAAAACAACCTCATAAATTTAAAACTTAAAGTCTTGTTAATTCTACATTCATAGTTGAAATTGCAGAGAACTAGCTAAATTGTATTGGATCTTTTCTGTATACAGAGCTATTTCTCATATTAGCAAGTATTTCACATAAAAACATTGTGACATCAACCAGTTGTATGGAGATATGATGTCAGATACCTCCATATATGGGAAATACGGTAACTCTGTATAAAGAAACGACCCAATAGGCAAAATAAAACTCTTTAAATTTCATGAATTCATGGTTGTTACATTGAAGCTTGAAATTTCCAAAACTGGCCATCATGTTTCTTATTTTGCCCTGGTCATCCAAAGTCTTTTACCCCACAATGTTCAGAGGGATTTCTGTCATAGATTAATAAGTTTATTATTTACCGAGGCTGGACATGCTAGTGCAAAATCTACATTATACTGATGCATGTCATCAATTGTAATGAATTTTTCATAGCTTTAGTACTGAAATGCCTGAGATGAGTCCAGATGCTACCAAAGTTAGCTTATTAGAGTTATGGTTCTTTATTTACATAATATCAGTGGGAGTTGTATTAAAACCATTGCTGCCCTGAAATTAAATGTGACAAGTGTATTATGCCACAAAGGCATTGCTCTTACTTCTATGTTGAGATCAGTATAGAAAGTTGTTACCCTGAAGTTAAGAAAGATATGGTAGCTGTTACCCTGAAGTTAAGAAAGATATGGTAGCTGTTACCCTGAAATTAAGAAAGATATGGTAGCTGTATTTTGCTTTGCTCTTGTTACCATTTGTAACATCCAGTAATGCTCTGTTTCCCATTTGTTAATCAATTAGATGAGATTTGCTCTATTTTTACTGTTGAACTTTTTTTTACTAGTGAATTGATTCATTGCCACATACTCTACATATATTGGCATCTATATTTAGCTGTAATCACTTTCTCCGGCAGATGTATATATCTATAGAAGCCTTATTACTTCCATCTACTACATTATACTTTGTGATGGAGATATATTTCACTACTTGTAACCCTTGAATGCATATCAGGTTTTATACGTCATCTTGGTCTTTCATACTTCCCAGCCCCCTTTTTTCTATTGTGCCCTGTATCGTCTCATGTATGCATACTTCTTTCTTTGAATGTAGAGCTGTAATTTCACTTGTCATGCATTTGGTCAGAGAGGTCTGTGGAAATGCTATATTTGACTTGTTTCTCTGTCTACTGGTATTTGTCTGTCCATCCGGCTTTTAGAAATTTGGTCTTATTTAGGGTAATTGTTGAGCTGAAGGCATTTGTGTTTCACATACCCTTTTTTATTTCCCACAACGCTTGTCATTTACTCTTCTATACTGATGATGACAAATTGAAAAACCCGCGGTAGTGAAATTCTGCATTGGATGAAATGATATACTGTAATTAGACTGTAAAAACATAAATTTTAATTTTGTATCTGTGAAAATTTAAAATTTGATGAAATGTTATGCCTTTTTACTATTGGGTAGAACATAGGCCACTGCAAATTTGTCTCCATCTCAGTTTTGGCTTCCTGAGCAAGAACGAGCCTGTTTATCTCGTCTTGGACATTCATCGGCCACAGATCTTCCCCAAATTTCAATGTATTTGATATGTATCATTTGTAAATACATACATGAAATATTACAAATGTGATGTATAGTATAGTAACATGAGTTTATTATGTAAACACGTAAACATATATATCTATATTTTTATGTTTTACTTAGTGGAGTAGACTTAACAGTCCAGAGCATGTATATTGTCTATAAAAGTATATCACCTGTACAGGTATATCATATGTACAGGTATGATAAAATGATGTACATCAGATATACAATATGTATACAGGTACAGAATAAATATGTACAGGCATCGTATCACTCCACTAGCTACAGCCCATGGTCCATGATGTGATTTTGAAGACCTTGGTTGATAAAATTTGACATTGCTTAATATTTTTTATCTTTTCCACTTGTGGAAAATGTGATGGCAAATTTCTGTCACCCATTGATCATATTATTTTTTGTCAACTTGATGTCAGATTGTCAGATTTTTATGACAGTATTTAACAAGCCAACATATGAAAGGTCAAAATGATTATATGACAAGCCAGCATAACGTCTGAAAAGTCAGAATGATTTTCTGAGAAGCCAGCATAACATCTGAGAAGTTTACATTATTTACCGACAAACTGTGCTAACGTCTGACTACATTGTTACTTTTTAAGTTGAATTATTTTTTGAGAAGTTGACATAGGGCATATGCCAAATTGGTTTCAGAAGTATGCCACCATAGGGAACATTTGGGGGTAGAAGTAATAGTAAGGCGTGATACTTCTTTGGTCTTTGGTATGAACCAGTGTATATTCCTAGTCAATTAAAGCAGAATTAATCATGAGCCTTGGTTAGGGGCGTAGAGATACAAGCATAGCATCTCCCAGTGCTTGCTCTATCAACTGTATGCGATCATTCAGAAGGATTTTGATGAGGCATGGCTTGCATTGTTGAGATGTTTTAGAGCATTTCATTGTCATAGGTAGATACTTGTGGAATTTTTTGTGTCTATATGCAAATAGCAAGAGAAGTTTTAACGGGTTATATTTAACAGACTTTGTAAACTAGGTTGCTTACCTTATTCATTTGATTTTATATTGATTTAAACTCTCGATTTCATAATGTTACTATACAGACAGCCTGATATGCCAGACAATCTAACATGATTAAAAAGTTTTTTAACACTGGCTACCAATCACGTAGAGAATAGTGCATAGAGAATAGTGCAGTAGAGAACAGTGCAGTAGAGAATAGTGCAGTCCTAAAGAGTAGTTACATGGACAAATACATATTTTAGAAATTAAAAGATTTTTTGATAATCGCACTCAGATTAGTGACAATGTCATCAGTTTGCTTCGTTTAATACTTTGTCAGAGGGGGTCCAACCAAAAAAGGTAAATTTTTCTCTTAGACGAGGGGGTTCAACCCCAAAAATGCCCAAATATTACCTTTTTTTGGGGTAAAATTTTCGGATTCCAAGGGGGGGGGGCGACCCCCCTACCTCCCCCCCTCTCTGTATCCGCGCATGTATAGGATATACTAATATTTGTTAACACTTTAATTCAATTTTGATATCACTTTCACATAGATTAAATGTCATCGCAATAACAAAATCATTGAAATTGACACATAGGATTGTGATTGTTATAGGTATGTGTAGCAGTTCTTAGTAGATAACATTATATCATGAATAATTGAGGATTATTAGGGGTTGTACCATAATGATTTTAGAGTGTAGATCAAGTCGCCTTCAAATTTCTTTACCATGTCACGTGCCAAACTACTTCAGTCTACAAATTTTACCTAGGAGTAGAGGTGTGAACACTATATACATGTATATATACAGCCCATGTCGGAAATTTGGGAAAGCTCTTCTAATGATTGCATAAAAGCCATTGCAATACCAGAGAATAACCTGTTGTATAGATGAATGACTGATTAGATAGAATGTTAACTCTTCTGTGACATCTCTTTGAGAGAAAAAAACTTGTTAAAATGATGTAATGTTGAATTTTCATTGCCTTACGAAGATAGATTGTAAGTGGAAGTGATTTGTCTTTGTCTTGATTATGATGTACTTTAAAATACTTTATTAAATCTTTTTTTTTTTCTTATATTTGACTGCAATAGATTTCATAATTTTTCTTGGTTTTCTGTATGAAGATTCTCCATTGCATATTTTATGGAAATTATTTTCATCTTTAGACAATACATAATGAACTTGCGTATTTTTCAGAGGTATAATCTTTATCATTATTTATTTCTTTGATTATTTAATACATATAACAATGAAATTGAATTTATTAGATTGAAAAATACATTCAACTACCTATAAAGATACATTGTATTTTAAAATTTTGCATTTTGATTCTTACAAATATTATTTAACCAAAATAATTATATTGTATTTTTCATAATTGTTTATCTATATGAATGTGAGTATATGTTTTCTGTACTATATACTAGTAGATTATATATATTTTTTGTATTTCTTATGTTTATTGGATTTACTTTGTTCAGCATTTTATTAGATAATTTGATTGAACTGTCTATATCTACTCAAAACCTGTCTCTGAAGACCTCTTGAGATTTTATGTTCCCTATCTCCTAAAAACTTTCTGTCCTATAATAGGGATTAGTTGTAAGAGGGTAACGAGAACAGCTATATTACCACTCGAGTCTTATCAAGATCTTTATATTCCCTATGTTGTAGTTAGTATTGCACAAAAATATGGCAGTATTCAAGAAGACAGTGTTATACTCAGTAAGGGACGTGAAAACAGGAAGTGGGATGGTTCAAGTATCACTTATGGTTCAGTACTCGTTATGTTGGTTCATCACACATTCAGTGGTTCAGTGTTGGTTCATTATACATTATGTTGGTTCGGTGCACGCGAAGATAGTGCCGTTTATGTTATAATGGTTCACTACACGTACGGACGGTTCATTACCCATTAAGGTAGTTCATTACCCATTAGGGTGGTTCAATACACGTTAAGATGGTTCATTACACGTTATTCTGGTTCATTACACGTTACTGTGGTTCAATACACGTTCAGATAGTGCGGTTTCTGTTATAATGTTTCCTAACACAGAATGAAGATTTAATACACGTTATGATGGTTCGATACAGTGTAAGATGGTTTAGTACACATTAAGGTGGTACAGTACACGTTATGATGGTTCAATACACGTTAAGCTGACTCGATGCACGTTATGTTTTATACACGTTAAGATTGACTAGTACACGTTATAGATGGTTCAATGCACGCTGAAATGTTTTTGATACACGTTATGATTGTTCTGTGCAGTACGTTAGGTCGTCGTACACATCGTTCTGCTTCTTATTCAGGTATATATTCAGCCAGAAATAAGGAAATTTTCTTTAAAGCAATTCAACAACCTGAATGTTTGAGTAGCATTTCTTTACGTATTGACGACTGTGTACAATTGACAATGGATACCTCTGTTCTTGTTACCGCATTTTTTGATATCTTTACTATTAACCCACACGAACGGACAGTTCTCCTTAATACATTAAACATGTTGATAAACTGACGGTTTTCTGATTTTAAGATGTCGATACCTTTTCATTTTTTGTGCTTTTACAATAAATGAGAATGAACTGTAGCTGCTTTGTGTTTTTGTCTGATAATATTGAACACACTATAAACCATTTCTTCATTTGAGAAAGTACTTTTTGAACGGCCCTCACACGAAGCGCCGAGGGTTAATCAGCACCTATCGTGCCATGGAATGACACATCAAACATATGGCCATCTAGAATGGTGGTCACTAGTTATTCGGTCTTGGTGTATTCTCTATCATTTTGTCCTTTGCATGACTTTGCTGATTATTTCTTGTATTCGAATTTGACGAAAGAGTTAAATGTGCGTTTATACTCAAAGTTGACCGGAATTACATACTTCGCACATGACAGGCCAGCAGGACGTATTTCCTTCTTCCCGGATGCCCGATCTTTCATCACTTGATCCGTATCTCTACTTGCTTATTTTGACCGACTAGGTCTTGTTGATTACGAAGCATTCATGACGTATAGTTCGAGTATGTTGTCTTTATTTTATGCATTTGAATTGATCCTAAAATTTTGAGATAGTAACGAGTATTGTACTTCTGACCAGGGTGACCGGTTTTATTCATTTTTTTCACAATTTGTCGTTCAGTGGAATTCGAACTATGAAAGTATTCTAACTCGATTTTAACTCTGTGCTGCAAAAGGAAATTGGCGAAACTTGAAAATTTACTTTTAAAAGGTGTGGGACTTGATGCCTCAGTGGCGGAGTGAACTATCAGAAACCTACGCGGGAAACCTGGATGTACTTCAGCCGCTTACCTATTAATTTGGGATTCAAATCCCGACGGTCTTTACAAGTAAAAAAGATTTCATAGTTAGCGGATTTCTCTGCAACTGAATTCTGTTCAGCACCCTGTACAAAGTGTAATGAAGCCCAATTTCAGTTTCCAGTCCATACAAGTAGAAATTAGATCGGGCTTCCAGAAGTCGAGGTTTTATTTAGGTTTTCTCCACTATTTAATACCGGAAGTCACCAAGTCTTGGTTCTTATCCCTTTATATCCTTATTTCTTATGACTGAAGGATGAACGATATTGATTTTCATACATATCTGCAAGGTCAAGGCCACAGTGTTTATGTCAGTTAGATCCTTTTCCAGGCCCTAACTTTTTACACCTCGGATGGATTTGAATAATAATTTTTCACAGAATTGTTGCCCAGGACCCAAATGAGTCTCTTGACCTTGATTCAAAGGTCATATCTGCAAGGTCAAGGCCACAATGCATATGATGGGTAAATATGTGTTCGGGAATAAATCCTTACCCCAGCATGAATTTTAATAATACGTAACAGAATTGTTGCCCAGGACCCAAGGCAGTGTCTTGACCTTGAACCAAGGTTATATGTGCAAGGTCAAAGTCACACTGCATATGATGGTAGATATATGTCTGGTCCATAACTTCTGTATCCTACCCCTTGCATGGATTTGAGTAACATTTCACAGAATTGCTGCCCAGGGCCGAATGGTGTGTGTCATGACCTTGAAACAAGGTAATTTCTACAAGGACAAGGTCACAGTGTATATGATGTGTTAATCTTTGTCCGGTCCACAACTTTTTACCCATTGCACGGATTTGAATAATATTTCACAGAATTGTTGGCAAAGGGGGAATGTTTCCATACTTTAAAATTTCATCCCCTCAAACTAAGCGACGGATGTATTACGCCACGGTAGGGGACGACGATTTGATTCTGAGGGGGGGGGGGGGGCTGGCAAATTATCAGTCAGATAATTTATTTTCAGATCTTTCTTTGATGGATAGAATATTTACTTCCTTAATATACGGGGACAGATTTTTTATTTTCTTGACTTTTTTTGTCGCCAATAAATACTTGTTAGAATTGCATTGTGATATATGCCATTAACACACATCCTTCTATAATTGTATTTTGTTAACAAATCACATTCTAATATAAAATAAACTCAACAAATAATATGCAAACACTACTTTAATTACATAGGTCCTTATACTACTAGATTCTATAGTGAAGTGTATAGTCTATCTCAGTCTCTAGTATCTAGGGGAAGAATTTCCATTTATCACTATAGAAGGATATGTAAGGAAGTGTTGATGTTTTGGCTTCCTGTCCGAATGATAATATTTTCTTTGTTTTTGACTTACTTTGAACTATGTTACTTTAATGCAAAAAAGCATTTCATGAATATTTTTGATAAATTGATTTTTCACATTTCTAACTTTGTCTTCACTACTTCTAAATTGAATTTGAGAAAGCTTGGTAGATATTCAGCAACGATGTTCCTCATGTACAATTTTGCATGTTTTAAAAGTTTTAAGAAACTAAAGACTACAATCTATAATCATTGTTCAATGAAATTGTGCAATGTTTTCTATGTCTAAGGTGAACGATATAGGCCCATTTGGGACTCTTTTTACATTTTTTTTATCGTGTATGTTAAGTGAAGATTCACACATTTGTTGTTTTACTTTTATTCTCATTTTAAAGTTATGTTTGTGTTTATTTAATATTTGAATAAATGTGTTAAAATCATTTGACGAATGTCCTGCTGCACTGATTTGAATGAAACTTAAAAGGAATGAAACACTGTCAACAAATATGGCCACCATAAATTTTGAAATGCACATGATTAATTTTAAACATCAACTTTGCATATCTGCTCAAGTGAGAGATGAGACAAATTCAATCAAGACCCCATTTCGGCCACTCGTTTTCACGTTAAAATATTGGTGTGCTTGGCTTATATATAAATGAGAGGTGGACAACACGAAGGGAAGTTGGGGAAAGGGATTGGAAATTTGTGGCAAGGGGACACGAATGACACTATTCCAAACAAGAATCTGAAGAGAAATTCTCTCAGAAAGCAGATTATAGAGCCCTTGTCCCCTGTCTGCCCATCAAAATGGACATGCAAATATATTTTTAAAAAGCAACAATTCTATCAGGTTTTGTTGAACATATTGAAGAGCACGATTTATCCAATGCTATAAATTCCACTGAAGTATGAGTTACACAGTTAAACTACTAAACATTACAGTATAGGGAGAAATCTGGCGAGCGAAGCGAGTCAGAAAAAAAATCAACATTCGGTTTTATATTTGCATGATCTGGTATATGTACAGGCTAGTAGCCAGAATATTTATTTTCATTTCAGTCAAATCCAGACTTTCTATTTCCTGCATTTTCAGGGTCAGAATATTTATTTCCAAAAAGAGCCACCCCCCCCCCCCCCCCCCCCCCCCCCCCTCGGAATCAAATGATCGTCCCCTCCGTGTTGCTCTTGTTACGAACTACGGTCATAAACTATAAAGGGGGTCAATCTACGTAAGAATCCTCAATAAATTTCGGCAGCTTCATGGCTCATATATAATTCAGCAAAGTAGCATTACAGTCTATGATAAACTCCGAGTTTATCTCGAGGTCCTTCTCGGAATGTTTCGAGGATTATCTACATTTATATTTTAGTGCGATGTCACACCGACTTCGAGAATACTAAACAACAGAATTTAAGATGAAGTCATTCACCGAGATCTATTTCTTGTGAAATTCAGTGTTATATTATATGAACACATGCAGAGCACGAGATGTGGGTGTTGCCGATCTCTGTTCGTTTATATACCAGATGTATGTTAATGAATATACCCAACATCCTGTTTCTTCGGAGATCTGTATCAAAATACGTTTCCGTTTTGTAGGTTTGATTCTTGTTTCAAAGAACTCCAAATTTTCTTACACCTGTCTAATGAGGGCGGTATAAAAGTAGGAGTCAAAGACATATTTGGTTATCATGAAAATAATTTATTCATAGCACTTTACATAGCACTTTAAAAATATGACTAATATCGGATAAAACATTTAAGCAAAACAATCATCATGGCGTCTAAATGACGCATTTTGTTATACATTATAAATGCATTTTGTTGCGAGACAATAGTCCAATTTCAACAGATACATATAAAACATGCACAGCATGTATATAGTTTATACTACTATGTCAAACAACATGATAATACAAATACATTTAAATTTTTGTGATGAACATGTAAAACAAATACATACTACACCGCGCTACCACAAAAAGATATGTTCAACAAAATATACTGTACATAGTGCTCCCAGTCCACCTTTACTCATGGTCGCCTTTCAATAGATACAGTAAAACATGGCAACAATCAATAGTATCATGTCAAACAACATGATAGAAAGTAAATATTTTCATGTTTTGTGATGTACATATAAAAAATAAATATATGTAATGTTAGCATGCGAAAAAAAAATATATGTTCAACATTATACCATCAGAATGCACACTGACTTGTAGATCTGAAATTGTATGGAGATATTACTAAAAATACTGAATAATACATAGAGTATTGAGGAAAAAAATTTAAACAAACAACAAAGGTCTAACAGACATAAAATAAACACATGTCTTCTTGGAGGTTTTCTATGTACTTTAGTTCTTAATTGGTCCATTAAAACCCATTATGCAAGACAAAAAGAAAATAAAACTGATCACAAAATAAAATATTATAAAAATCACCCCCCCCCCCCCCCCAAATCGCATTGTATGACGTGATCATTGTGATAAAAACTTAATGGCGTCAAAATAGATACAAGGATTGGCATGACGTCTTTCTAATATCAAAAAGACTCTTACCACATAAAACTGATGTACTGGTAAGCCATCAGTAATGTGACATTACCCCATATACATGTACTACTAGGACTTCCTTATTGTGATAGAAAAAAATTCCTATGACGTCATCACTTTCATAATTTTGCATGGCATCAGTACAATAAAAGATAGAGACACGAGCATTGTGAACTATGTTTCCATGTAAATCTAGTTCCATTTAATACTCTTTCAAATATTTTGGTACAAAATTCATTTACATGTATGCTATAATACATTTATCAGCCCGGTGTCTATGTAACCTCTTCGGTAACCTAGGTAACCATGTGCATTTGCTAAGGTAGCTATACTCCGCTTAAGTTATTAGAACATCCTGATAAATGCTTCTTGAAAAGTGTTCCATGAATTCTATGCTTCAAACTATTCTATGAAATCTATGCTTTAGAGATGGGTTCTTTTTCATTTTCATCTTTGCGTGGTGCTGCCACAAGTTCCACGGTGATGTACATGCATGTCACCACGATGCAGACGACAGCCATTATTGTGATTTTTGACATCATACATAGGTGTGAAGCGTAACTAACCACGATGGCGGCACCAAGTCCTTGGAGTGTACGCGATGCTGCGAAGGCCTCTTCCAATTTATCAGGAAACAAAGCACTAAGAACACCTACAGAAAAAAATGAAAACAATAGAGAACACCTAGAGAAAATGATAACAACAGCAAATGCTGATTTCAACACAATATTTTTTTTCCAAACGTAACTTCTTGTTCCTATGAATTATTATTTTTATTGCACATTTCCTCATGTCTGAAAATACATATCATTTTATTTATCTGTATGTACACATCTTCAATCTTGACCGCAAGTTTACATATATGGCACCCATACTACACTATAAAACCCTGTCCATTGAGACATTTGTCAGGGGCATTTGGCCCTGATATCGTATAATAGGCTTAGTCAATTCGTAGGTCACCACTACCACAATAGTTAGATATAACTAATCACTATAGTAATAACTAATGCAAGAAATTCTATTGGTATGAAGAGCGGCAAGAAATTTGAATTTTCTACCATTTTCTTATCGGTTGCTACTTATACTCTTGAAAGGGTCTTTAAACAATAATATATATAATGCATATATAGCACCAAACACATTAGCTTACTAAACATCATTGCCATCCATGGGGTGATAGGGTGTGGTGCATATATAGCACCAAACACATTAGCTTACTAAACATCATTGCCATCCATGGGGTGATAGGGTGTGGTGCATATATGGCACCAAACACCAAACACATTAGCTTACTAAACATCATTGCCATCCATGGGGTGATAGGGTGTGGTGCATATATAGCACCAAACACATTAGCTTACTAAACATCATTGTTATCCATGGGGTGATAGGGTGTGTTGCATATATAGCACCAAACACATTAGCTTACTAAACATCATTGCCATCCATGGGGTGATAGGGTGTGGTGCATATATAGCACCAAACACATTAGCTTACTAAACATCATTGTTATCCATGGGGTGATAGGGTGTGGTGCATATATAGCACCAAACACATTAGCCTACTAAACATCATTGCCATCCATGGGATGATAGGGTGTGGTGCATATATAGCACCTAACAGATTAGCCTACTAAACATCATTGTCATCCATGGGGTGATAGGGTGTGGTGCATTGCAGATAAATTCACAGGTACTTACAATTAACTTGAGATATCCAGATTCCATCCCCAAGTCCCCAGGCACCCAGCAGGAGGCAGAAAGCATACAACTGGTCTGGAGCAGGACGCCAGAAGACCATCAGTGCCAGTAAGCCTAAGTTAGTAAGAGCGGCTGAAATACAAAAATAGCTTTATGAAATCCATGCATGAAGAGGAAAACTTCGTATGGGGGATTCTATCCTGCATTGTTATACAAGAATGCTGGACAGTTAGCCGTAAGCAAATAAATGCTATGTCGCATTTCAGTCATGATCAAAATCATCACATGACATAAATGCGACCAATAGCAATGCGGGACTATATATAAATATAAGGTGAAAATGTATACTTACCAAATCAAGATGGTTTATCTTAATTAACACTGTTCTCTCTTTGGCGAATGACTGGATGAAACTAATTAGTTCAGAATAATCCATAATTCAATAAGGAACATGGTCTGTGAGGTTTGACCAAGGGCAATGTCTAAACCATCGGCAATGTGAATGCCATCGGCGTCCATCCACATCTAGGGACACGAGACCAGGAGCAAATGTGCTTTAACTTAAAACTGAAATCAAAAGGAAGGTGGTAGTATGGTTGATTATTACCAAATGATATCACATGTACACTGAAATAAAAATCATTCAGTCCACTCGAACACTCTGACATCATAGTGGCAGACACCATGACCAATCCTGAAACTAGAAATAAACAGTGCATGGTAAATATCATGTTCAGTGACTAATTCTACTAGTGTGAGAGTATCGGGGAGTGTGTTATAAACCAGGAGAACCTACCAGTGGCGATGAGTGGTATCCTCCCGATGTGCTTATTAAGGCGACCACCAATAAATGATGTTGTCCCTCCACATACCCCGTATACGATCATGCAGTAACCAACCATGAAGATTCCCACTGGACACGTGATAAATGCCTGCAAAATATGACGTCAAATTGTCAAATGATAAGCATAATTATTATATGTTGGTATGACATATACAATTACATCTGTATTGTAATGTGAAAAATAGAATAACAGGTACTTTGTCAACGTTACTCGCATAACGACGTACCACGATGGCCATTTATATGGGAATCTGAAGTGCCCAGAAGGAGTAAGGGTCTCCTGATCGCTTAGCCACATTCGCGGAGAAAACAAAACAATCGAAAGATCGCCAGAAAAAATGAAACACTTACTAGTAGTGATTGCAATTTTCAAAATAATTGATCAACTGAACTACTTTTGGCGATTGCAATTTTCAAAATAAGTCAGATCTTTAATTGAAGATATATGCATTTTGAAAATTATTTATAGTATGTAAAACTGCATTTATCCACATTCTAGGTTAATATTTTTACTATTTTATATAGGTATATTTTATTTATTAGATGGTGCAGTTGTTATAAGAAGTTATGAAATGAATTGCACTCACCTTTGTTACCTCGGCAGTGACGAATGCCAGTTGCATATTTGAGTACATCAGTATACCCGACACCAGCATGAACCGCCAATCGAACATGCACTTTAACACCGACACGATTTGTGACGAAATGAGGCTGCAGCTGGAGGACGATGCGACGTAAGTCTTGACGGGATCGAGTAAGTAGCTACAGCCAACAATGGCAAACACTACACACATTCCGTATATACTGATTAAGAGGTACTTGGTCTCTTCGTCGACCTGCATTCCGCTGTTTTGGATTTTGTAGGAATGACAGTATTTGGACCCGCAGAATTCGTAATGCTGTAATGGTGTATTAGGACTAGATGTGGATGACGTCATGTTGTACGTCATATTGAGATGAGATCTATTGGAAACGAACACATGAGGCAAAGGTTGACCTATCACAGATGTCGTATTTTGTTCCGTTGTGACTCCATTCTGTCCGAGTAAAAGAACCATCGATGAGATCAAGTTTCCAAGCACAACCGAGAACTGGAAAAAGAAGAAAAATATTCCGAAGAATTTACTGGCCACATCGACCGTTCGTTCGTTCTTCTTGAGGGCAGACGCACGTGCGAGGTAGGTCGTGTATGTACTCATTGCGTTCCATAGCAAAGCGTTTCCGATGCCCTGTATAAAAGAGGCTGGTATAAAAACCGCGAATGTTGGCTGAAGGTTCAAAACAATGTACACCAGTTGAGTCAGGAGGCTGAAAATGAGGCATCTCTTTGGTCGGAATTTCTGGACGATGAAAGGTGTGAGTAAACTGAAGATGGTGAAGGATAGGAAACCAGCGGCTAGAGAGTACAGCCCTATACCGCCGTCGTGATTCAGACTGCTCTGGAGGTTACGCAGTGACCCTATAGCTGTGTTGGTCAGGGATATTCCCACGCTCAGCACTATGAGATTCCGCATGTGATTGTTTATAAATCCGATTTCTTCCACCTCGATTTCCACGTCCGTTTCCGGGTGTTTGAGTCCTTGTTTATCAAGCTCTAGCACTGACATGGATTTAAACACCATTTCTTGACTGAGATTCAGTACTGCGTTACGACACGCGCTTTTAAGTCGCTCGACCCCTGGGCTCGGACACGACATTTGGTCGATATAGGCGGCGCTCTCTGTCAAGCGCGTGACAGTGTTCGTTCTTGGGCGGTTAGCGCGCATTTCTATTTCGTGACCAAAATCAGTTATATCCCAAAAAGAGCTTTTCGCAGAGGCAGGAATAAATTCTTTTTGTACATAATCAACTTTCGTCAAACAAGTTTGTGTATCAGAGTCCTCTATTTGTATTTTCAGTAATGCTGTGCGACTATCGTTACTTGTGATAGAGTCGGTGTAGGCGGAGTCGAAACTTTCCCGACTTTTGTTCAGGTCGGCTTGTAAAGTATTTCCGGAGTCCATCTCCTCTTTTTTGATGTAGCATTCATTAAACGCCGAATCTAGACTACCTTTGCTTTCAGATTTGTCTTTTGTGTCTTTCATACTGTATATTTCACATTCTTCGATTAATATATCCGGAAGTAATGTATCGGATTCTTCTTCTAATATCTTGGGGACGTTAGGAACATCCTCTGTAATATACATAGGAAATGTGTTAATTGTAAAAAAAATAGTCTCTTCTGTGTGAAATGACAAAATTTAAAGTCACCTTCGTAACTCGAGGGCACTATCTTCTGTAGGCCTAGGAAGCAGATGAAGTGGGAACCTATTCTTATGTGTTTTTGGTGACCATGACTGGAGACTGTGACATATTTTTAGATAAGCACGCCCAAACGGGGAAGGGGTGGGTGGGTTAATTGTTTCTACGACTTTGCACAAGATCTACCTCCTTAACTTGTACAGGAATTGCAGTGAAAATGAAATGTCGACGGACCAACGGACAAGTCCGGTTATACTGACGCCGGAGAGGTAAATTATCTTAAATTTCTGGACCGAATGTTCGGTGTTTTCCAGAAGTGATTTCGGTTTCAAACTTATTTCTAATGTCATCATGATGTACATTTTGATTTCAGATTTGTAATAATTACTTCGGTCTGGTGAATTGTCCTAATTACGAAAGCCGATTAGACTCACTTACTAAGAAAAAAATTTTATATATTATCTCGTTATTACGAGATAATTAAATCGTTATTTCGAGATCTTTTCTCGTTATTTCGAAGTAATTAACTCGTTATTTCGAGATCTTTTCTCGTTATTTCGAGATAATTAACTCGTTATTTCGAGATCTTTTCTCGTTATTTCGAGATAATTAACTCGTTATTTCGAGATCTCGAAATAAAGAGAAAATATCTCGAAATAACGAGAAAAGATATCGAAATAACGAGATAATTATCTCGAAATAACGAGTTAATTATCTCGAAATAACAAGTTAATTATCTCGAAATAACGAGAAAAGATCTCGAAATAACGAGTTAATTATCTCGAAATAACAAGAAAAGATCTCGAAATAACGAGTTAATTATCTCGTAATAAGGAGAAAAGATCTCGAAATAACGAGTTAATTATCTCGAAATAAGTAGAAAACATATAAAATTTTTTCTTAGTAAGTGAGGCTAATCGGCTTTCGTACCTAATTTACCAGACCGAATGTCCTGTAAATGTTTTTTACAATTTCATATTCACTGGTATTGTCTCAAGAGATCTGCTAGCTCACTGCGAGTTAATTGGAGGCAGATGGGGGGGGGGGTCTTCAACTGTGTGTACCAAAAGTCCGTGTTTTACTAATGGTATTTCGACTTCCTTCACCAGAAAACATTGCTTGTCCAGACTCGGGTCAACCTTGTCGGACATTCAACAGCAAATAAACCAAGGAATAGGTAAACGAGCAATTGTTGGGCATATACTGGGCTCTAATATGCTTTCATCTACACCAAAGGTATATTACATACTGCCAGCAAGTATCAGGTCTGATTTATGGTGAATAATTTATAAGTAATAATATTAACTTAATTAGAGATGCACTATCAACCCTGTCATAGTACACTGACACACTTCATAAAACTCTGACAATTGAAGTGTCAAACGACGTGTCATCATGACGCCTTAACTCAAAGAAATGACAAGATCCCACGTAACATTTCAGTGTTCATGTGGGACTCTATGTTACCTATCACGTAGCTGGGAATTTCAAAAATGAATTATGCAGAACAGACGCATTGACATCTGAAGTTACGTAATGCTTAATACCTATATTTAGAATGCACTTAAAACAAAATCCAATTAGATTTTTATTTTAGTTTTCATTGGAGTGTGACAATTCAGTTAGATATATGAACGTAAAGGTCAGGGATTCGAGAACGATCTGACGGTTCGATCCGTTTGGATTTGGGTTATGTCGTCAAAAGGCCATCTCAAGTCGATATCGTAACTACCGTATAATCGCTCCTTTTTGTTATTAGCGTTATATTTGTGTGTTAGTTTAAATATCATTATTTGAGGTGTTTTTTGTGTTTTTGTTTTGTTTTGTTTTGTCGGTTAGGTTCGGTATAGTGATTGAACGCTTTCCTTACAGTGCAGGGGATCCGGGTTCGATTTCCGGATTTCGACACTGTATCTACTTCCATG
Organism: Pteria penguin; assembly: GCA_035048485.1. NCBI lineage: Eukaryota > Metazoa > Mollusca > Bivalvia > Pterioida > Pteriidae > Pteria > Pteria penguin. Next base: position 4,200,615 of record CM068582.1, read on the forward strand.
TCGCGATATAACTGAAATATATGTATTATTGAAAGCGATGAAAAACTTCAATTAGCCACTCTAGTTTGCTTTGAGTGGTAGAGTCTGTCATGTGAATGAATCCGAACTTCCTCTTTTGGTTTAGTATTGGAATTTCTAATCAAGAATTTCGTATCTAGTGTGATGATAAATCTATGTTGGATATGTAAATGTGACTGGCTTGTGTAATGTGGTTGAAGAGATCTCTAGTAACTTTTCTCTAGTACGTGGTTCCTTTCAATGAGTTTATCTGAATGTTGATCTACGTTTTACAATGGTTTACAATGGTTTAGCTGGGGAAAGAAAAAAGGGGGCACAACATTTCAAAATACACCCCTCCCCCAACTTGCCAAAAATTAATAAATAAAATAAAATACTAATAATTAAATAAAAAGCATAAATACATTAATTTATAAATAATAAAAAATAAAATAAAGGATGGGACCACAAACCCACTTGTGTCCTTCTACTCCCCCCTTTTATGAAAGTGGGGAAGGGGGCACGTGCCCCTTTCTCCTACGTACGTCCTTGTTTTACAACGTTGTATGTCACGACCAGACAGCTTTTGATTGACTTACTTGTTTTGATCCCTCCTCAGGTGAATTAAAATGCACTTGCCGAGACAGGTCATCGGAAATGTCACGTTTACATTTTCAAGTCCTTTTTTTCGGTTATCTGCCGGATGCAACGGACACACTAAATGCTACGTATCAAAAGGAAAGGGTTCTTTGTAATTTGTATCGTATTTGAATTGAATGCAAAGGATATGTTTCCTGTTCACGCCCAAAATCAAACTGAACATTTTCTCAGTTTTATGTTTCGCGTCACAAAAAACCAAATACTAAGATTCTTGAAACTTGAATCAACAAGTAAATTCTTTTGTTTTGCAAGTCCTCACAGGAGTTATGTTGAAAAAAATGTCAGGGGCGGATGAAAAAAATAAATAAGAAATAAAAAAAAAAAAATAGAAGTCAGGGGCGGATGAAAAAAATAAATAAGAAATAAAAAAAGATAAACAAATAAAAAAGAAAAGCGGGTTGTGGCCTCCCCAAACCGTTTTTCTTTTTTTTAACAACTGTTTTGGGACGGAATCTGGTAGGTGCTCCTTGATCTGTGCCACTATTGCACTGGTATAATAAAAGTTAATGGTCGATTCCCTTACTGTACACTAATATGACGAAGTATACTTTACCATTTTCCATGTCTTCTGCGCTCGATCCTTCTCTGACTACGTCACCCATGACAACCTCTTTATCTATAGAAATAGAAGTTGCTCTGTAATCAATAGTATCAACTTGTGGTCGAGGAATGTAAAATGAATCAGAGGCCAGATGGGTGGTAAATGTAACCACATTTATCGGCATGAAAGGGAGACTCTCCGGGGCGATTACTGCTAATTCATAAATATACAATGTCAAAAAAAGGGGGAGTGGGTGGGTGGGATTTGAGTACTTCGTCCCATTCTATAGACAACTCCACAAACGTATCAATAGGAAAAGGAATTTTTTTTCATTCCGTGATAGGGATCCCTCTTAATTTTATTACGAGTCTGCATGGTGTGTAACGCTCTTCTAGAATTTCCCTCATTTACCCCCCCACCCCCCCACCCCTGCCGTCTTTCTAAACAATTCAGCAATCAAATGTGCCGTAAAGATACATTTGAATTTCTCTTTTTATTATACAATATATAATACTAAACTCATATGTTAATAGTCAAGTTGATATGTAAACAAATATTGCATCATACACTTGATCTATATTTATATTGCGCACTTGACATAGCACGTGTCTGAAAACAGAACTTCAACATAGCAATTCTATTGCCTTGCTTTGTTTAAGAGCTCATTTATAATCATCACAGGAAGGGCACACATCCATATTGTATCTGATTTTGCAAACAAAGAATTCCCTTCTATCGATCCACCGTTCATATCCTTACTGTGAAATTAACATAATCGGAATTTAGAGAAAATCGTCTGCTGCGTTATGTACTTGTGTTTACATTAATCACGCAGCGTATACTTACACAAATCAACAAACACGGATTTAATTTTGTAAAAGAATTGCTCATTGATATATACCATAAAATTTAATTTCAATTCTGTTAACTATTACCACTTACCCAGACGTCGATCAGCTGTCTCCGAGTAACTAGTGCGACATATGCGCATGCTTGGCTAGTCCATGCTTATAAAATAGCCGAGGTCAAGTTCTGAGGTGAAATTCCTGTTAAAGATGGTATGCTCTTGTTTATCATTTGATAACAGGCTACAGATCGGAAACATTTGATTAAAACTGGACTTCAGTTTTCTAATAATGTCGTTGACTGGTACTAAGTGGGTTATGGCAAAAACCATTTCAGCACGTGCTCCCTCTACATTGATTTGGAGTCGTCGATGACCTGAGGTCTCATGAATATTTATTTAATCCATGGTTTGGATCTGGAACTAGCTGGTTAAAACTGCTAAAGTCTAGCATTATAGTGAAAAAGGCACTGCAGCTAGCATATGCGGACATGGGATGTATAGATGGCTTTTGTTACCTTGAACAGAGACGGAAATATATTGTTATGACACATGGACACGCGTTGAAGAGGAAAGAAAATTAAGATGAAAATAACAGGTTTTAGCATTTTCTGGAGCCCATAAAAACAATTTGATATCCATGGTAACGTTTGAGACGATCTCGACCAATATGTTGACATATGACGTCAATGACAATGACTTATGTACTTTAATTCTGAAGCCCCTTTTCACCGTTTACTCATGCCCGATCACGTGTACATGCACTAATCATGCATACTTGAATGTAACATTCTGACATCATAATCCATTTAAGCACTTTATTCGATTCTTCCCTTCACATTTGTTGTATGAATCTTATTTTGCAATAAAGTATCATAGTACCATGTATTTAACATGCTATTAAATATAACAAATCTAAATAAGTAAATATAAAAAAGGCTAAGTCGAAAAGTTCAATACAAAATGTGAAAGAGGGGTAACCACGGACCTGTGAATGAATCAGAGGTGGGCATATGCGCCATGAAACAGTGAGTAGATCTATCCCCTGCCAACTTGTAACTTCCGCCGTCATGTTATTGGTTTATATTTGAGCAATGATAGTGAAACTCACAGTCACATTGAGTATCAAATTTCAACTGTACTGGCTAACGTGTACTGCAATCGAATAAGGAAGTCAACATATCACTGAGAAAATGATTTCTGATAAGAGCGAATAAAGTATTTGTGGCGCAAAATTAGCGGAATGTCGACCATCGAAATCATGGGTAAAAATGCATATATTTATCACTATGTAACTTCTTCTCTCTCCTTTCATCTGAAAACAGAGATGTAGTTTCACAATGGTCAGCAATCAGCTCGTTTATTCAGTCTATAGGATCAATACCCGAGCAGTGATATAGATATAGGCATGTCGACGTCCAAGCACGTCTGAAACAGCTGTCCATTCACCCTTCAGATATCCACCAACCTCGTAAAGATCAACAATAACACATTGTGTGTGATTTTGTTTTTACTTCTGTTTTGTTTTAAGGCGGCGTGGCCTAGTGGTATCACGTCGGACTCCTGATCGGGAGGCCGGGTTCGAGTCCCGCTCTGGTCATGCCGGTGTCATGTCTTTCGGAAGAGACAGTAAAACCGAGGCCCCGTGTCGTGGTATGCATGGCGTGTTAAAGATCCCTCACTGCCTCGGGTGGGTCCGTTGCAAAGGTCAAAATTTGTATGCCCCGCATCAGGCAGATGCCGTCACCATATACGTGAAATATTCGTGGTGTGACGTAATTTCAATCAATCTGTTTTGTTTTTATTTGATTAAAGCTCAGTTATGTGTTTCTTTTCCCCTTGTATTTTACTTTCTTTATTTGGTATTATTATTATCATCATTATCATCGTCGTCTGGGTCGTCATCATCATCGTCGTCGTGGTCGTGATCATCATCATCATCATCATCATCATCATCATCAGTGATAATGTCTATAACGTTCGACACATTCTTCATGAGAAACTTAATATGAGGCTACATTTGTGTCATGTTCTAATTTTTTAATTTACTTGGGGTGGGGTGGGGGTGTAATTTTGAAGTCTGTGATGGTGGTTAACATGAAGTTCGAAAATTTCATCCTAGTGTTCGTTGAAAGGATTAGAAATAAAATAGAACGAACAATCAATAAAACAGAAATTACTGAAACTTGAGGATTGCATATTTGTATTTTGGGTACCATTACTGTACTGTACTGCACTATATTAACTAAAATAGTTTCCCTTACTCCATTGCAACTAGATGTTAAGCATCAATCCACAGCGTCGATGTATCGCTTGTCGACCCCCTCACTCTTTGCCCTTTTCTTCTCTGTCCGTCTTCTTTAAAACACGTTTTTATTTTTATAATTTTTAAAGAAGACGGACAGAGGAGGAAAGGGTCAAGGGTGAAAGGGTAATTAAGGGAAAGGGGGGTTAAGCAGCGATGTTTAGACCCTTTTCATTAATATGGTTAAAATAGATCTACCTGTTCCTCGATTTTTATTTGCAGTGGGGGATCCAGGTTTCCGAAAATGGGGGCACTTGTGTATTAGCCAAACTACTCAGCCTTTTTTTTGGGGGGGGGGGGTTGCCAAAATCTGGATTTTTACTAGTAAATATGTGACGAAAAGGGGGGAGGGGCTCTAAATCCGCGACTGATTTGTCATAGTACTATTGTACTATAGTACTACATTTCAATCCTACACAGTGCTACTTTAACAAACAAAAATCGAAAAACAAGTCGGTCTGGTATTAATCAGATGTATTAATGAGTAGATCTATAGCATGAATTGTCTCCTTAAGTTAACATAATAAATGCAAAATTCCATTTCGATACATTTTCTTCATAATAATTATATCGATTATAAAGGAGAGAGAGAGAGAGAGAGAGAGAGAGAGAGAGAGAGAAAAGAGGGGGGGAGTGTAATTCGTGCTAATTATTCGTTATTTCGCCACATAGTAAGTCAATAACTCGTCCTTACCGCACTTTCATTCCTTCTATACTGAAGAGCTTCACAACAAAACATGCCAGACTGGCTGGACAAAGAGTGTTATTTTATGTAAATGATGGCATATAAAACCGTTTCATTCTCACTACAAGACTTTTGGGTGGCGGTTGAAGCTAGGAATTTGGAATTTATTACAACATTTTTACGCAACTTTGTTGGAGAATATACGAGGAGAGACGTAAGTACAGCCCTGTGCCATGCAGGGAGGGAGGGTGACAAAGAACTCATGGACGTCATTTTGTCCTCGCCCAAGAAACCCGATTTACAGTACGTGGACGATGGTGGCATGTCAGTTCTACACAATGCAGTGACATCTGGTGATGTTGATACAGTGCGGAAATTATTGGACGCGGGAGCGCTCATTAATTTTTCTAACCCCTTGGGTTACCAAGCGCTCCATATCGCTATGAAATGTGGCTATGCAGATCTTGTAAAGTATTTGATACAAAAGGGTGCACAAACTTATGCCACAAAGACGCTTGATAATGGGTACTCTCCCTTACATATAGGGGTGGTACATGGAAACATCGAGGCTATGGTGGCCTTATTAGAAACTCGGAAAATATCGGTGAATGTTAGAACGGACACGAAGTTCGGTTGGTATACGAGTCTTCATCTTGCTACCAGAGCGTCATTTTATCAAGGGGTAAAACTCTTGTTTCAGTGGGGTGCTAATTTAAATTCCGTAGACATTGAGGGTCGAAGAGCCATTCATTTTGCAGCCTCGGCCGAGGATTCGAATATTTTAAATTTCCTCATTGAAAAAGATCAAGATATAGAGATAGAAGACGATGAGGGTAGACGCCCCCTCCATTACGCCGTTACTGCCAAACGTTTAGAAAATGTTGAACAGCTTCTAAAAAGGAATGCGAAAGTACATATTCGTGACTCCTTGGGATACACACCTCTTCATAAAGCCGTAGTGGGAAAGTCATGTGACATTGTTAAGGTGCTGTTAGATAAAGGAGCGGATCCAAATTTGAGGACTTATTCGTCTCGTCAGGAAACCCCCCTTATCTTGGCTATAGGAAGCTCCACCGACAGTTCCGATATTGTGGAAACGCTATTAATAGCTGGTGCTGACGTCAGAGTAAGGACTACCAAAAATGAAACGGTACTGCATAGATGTCAAGGAATTAAAGGTAATTATGATATAATTTCTTTACAATTATTCAAGATTTTTTTTCATAGTTGGACCTTCAGTAATATTTGCACATAACTTGTGTTACATTGAAGTTTAAAACATTTATTATGCTTAAACTTTATTAGTGTAACACTTGTATAAAAAAAAAAGGTGAAGGGTGGAGAAAATCACAGACTAATCAATTTCTCCTTCTCCTTCAAAGTATACCTCATTCTAATTATTGATTTCCAAAGTGTGGGGGGAAAAGCTCATGGTACATGAAGGAAATGTAAATGCTGTGTAATGTATCGTTGTCTTGAGCAGGAAAGAAAATTAATTCCGAGATAGAGGGTTACAGATACTTTGTTTTGTTTACATAAGTTTTGCATACATTTTAACATCAATCGATTTCAGTTTTGGTGTGAACGATCGTTTACTCCACATGGCTTTTGAAATCCCCAACAACATTAAAATTAAAAAACAAGGGTAAAAAAAAAAACTTAAAAATTTAATGTACATTTCATCTACCGAGTCGATACACTTTGGTTAACCGGCTGTATTGTTGTACAAAATGTGTTTGTTTGACACATTTTATGTATGATTGGTCTGCGTAATATAGGTCACTTGACGTACCTCATCATCAAGCACATACCACTGTAAGCCAGACACATGTAGGCATCGTCCCATTGAGCATATATTACTGTAAGCCAGACACATGTAGGGATCGTCCCATTGAGCATATATCACTGTAAGCCAGATACATGTAGGCATCGTCCAATTGAGCATATATCACTGTAAGCCAGACACACGTGGGCATCGTCCCATTGAGCGTATATCACTGTAAGCCAGACACATGTAGGCATAGTCCCATTGAACATATACCACCGTGCGCCAAAAATATGTAAGCATCGTCCCATTGAGCATATATCACTAAGCCAGACACACGTAGACATCGTTCCATTGAGCATATACCACCGTGCGCCAAAAACATGTAGGCCTCGTCCCATTGAGCATATACCACTGTAAGCCAGACATATGTAGGCATCGTCCAATTGAGCATATGTCACTGTAAGCCAGACACACGTAGACATCGTCCCATTGAACATATGTCACTATAAGCAAGGCACATGTAGGTATCGTCCCATTGAGCATATACCACTGTAAGCCAGACACACGTAGGCATCGTCCCATTGAACATATATCATTGTAAGCCAGACACACGTAGGTATCGTCCCATTGAACATATATCATTGTAAGCCAGACAGTTGTAAGCATCGTCCCATTGAGCATATATCATTGTAAGCGAGACAGTTGTAGGCATCGTCCATTTGAGCATATATCACCGTAAGCCCGACACACGTAGGCATCGTCCCATTGAACATATATCACTGTAAGCCAGACATCGTCTACATGTAGCAGATACCACTGTAAGCCTGACACAAGTAGGCATCGTCCCATTAAACATATATCACTGTAAGCCAGACACATGCAGACATCGTCTCATTGAGCATATATCACTGTAAGCCAGACACACGTAGGCATCGTCCCATTGAGCATATATCACCGTAAGCCAGACACATGTAGGCATAGTCCCATTGAACATATCCTAGTACCACTGTAAGCTAGACACATGTAGGGATCGTCCCATTGAATATATACCACTGTAAGCTAGACAGTTGTAGGTATCGTCCCATTGAGCATATATCACCGTAAGCCAGGCACATATAGGCATCGTCCTATTGAGCATATGTCACTGTAAGCCAGACGCACGTAGGCATCGTCCCATTGAGCATATACCACCGTAAACCAGACACACGTAAGCATCGTCCCATTGAGCATATATGACGGTAAGTCAGACACACGTAGACATCGTCCCATTGAACATATATCACCGTAAGCCAGACACATGTAGACATCGTCCCATTGAGCATATATCACTGTAAGCCAGACACACGGAGCCATCGTCCCATTGAGTATATATCACTGTAAGCCAGACACACGTAGGCATCGTCCCATTGAGTATATATAAATGTAAGCCAGACACATCTAGGCATCGTCCCATTGAGCATATATCACCGTAAGCCAAACACACGTAGGCATCGTCGCATTGAACATATACTAGTACCACTGTAAGGTAAACACACGTAGGCATCGTCCCATTGAACATACATCACTGTAAGCTAGACACATGCAGACATCGTCTCATTGAGCATATATCACTGTAAGCCAGACACACGTAGGCATCGTCCCATTGAGCATATATCACCGTAAGCCAGACACATGTAGGCATAGTCCCATTGAACATATCCTAGTACCACTGTAAGCTAGACACATGTAGGGATCGTCCCATTGAATATATACCACTGTAAGCTAGACAGTTGTAGGTATCGTCCCATTGAGCATATATCACTGTAAGCCAAACATACGTAGGCATCGTCCCATTGAGCATATACCACTGTAAACCAGACACACGTAAGCATCGTCCCATTGAGCATATATGACGGTAAGCCAGACACACGTAGACATCGTCCCATTGAACATATATCACCGTAAGCCAGACACATGTAGGCATCGTCCCATTGAGCATATACCACTGTAAGCCAGACACACGTAAGCATCGTCCCATTGAGCATATATCACCGTAAGCCAGACAGATATAGGCATCGTCCCATTGAGCATATATCACTGTAAGGCAGACACATGTAGGCATCGTCCCATTGAACATATATCACTGTAAGGCAGACACACGTAGGCATCGTTCCATTGAGCATATATCACTGTCAGCCAGACACATGTAGGCATCGTCCCATTGAACATATATCACCGTAAGCCAGACACACGTAGGCATCGTCCCATTGAGCATATACCACCGTAAACCAGACACATGTAGGCATTGTCCCATTTAGCATATATCACTGTAAACCAGACAAATGTAGGTATCGTCCCATTGAGCATATACCACTGTAAGCCAGACAGTTGTAGGCATCGTCCCATTGAGCATATATCACTGTAAGCCAGACACATGTAGGCATCGTCCCATTGAGCATATATCACTGTAAGCCAGACACACGTAGGCATCGTCCCATTGAACATATATCACTGTAAGCCAGACACACGTAGGCATCGTCCCATTGAGCATATATCACTGTAAGCCAGACACATGTAGGCATCGTCCCATTGAGCATATATCACTGTAAGCCAGACACACGTAGGCATCGTCCCATTGAGCATATACCACCGTAAGCCAGACACATGTAGGCATCGTCCCATTCAACATATACCACTGTAAGCCAGACACACGTAGGCATCGTCCCATTGAGCATATACCACTGTAAGCCAGACACACGTAGGCATCGTCCCATTGAGCATATATCACTGTAAGCCAGACACATGTAGGCATCGTCCCATTGAGCATATATCACTGTAAGCCAGACACATGTAGGCATCGTCCCATTGAGCATATATCACTGTAAGCCAGACACACGTAGGCATCGTCCCATTGAGCATATACCACTGTAAGCAGACACACGTAGTCATCATCCCATTGAACATATACCACTGTAAGCCAGACAGGTGTAGGCATCGTCCGATGGAGCATATATCACTGTAAGCCAGACAAATGTAGGCATCGTCCCATTGAGCATATATCACTGTAAGCCAGACACACGTAGGCATCGTCCCATTGAGCATATATCACCGGAAGCCATACACATATAGGAATCGTTCCATTGAGCATATGTCACTGTAAGCCAGACACACGTAGGCATCGTCCCATTGAGCATATACCACTGTAAGCCAGACACATGTAGGCATCGTCCCATTGAGCATATATCACTGTAAGGCAGACACATGTAGGCATCGTCCCATTGAGCATATATCACTGTAAGCCAGACACATGTAGGCATCGTCCCATTCATGGTTCGAATCTGATTACCACTTTTTATATAGCCGATACAACAAATGTCTTATTGTGATGCCAAATGTTGGTGCGTTTAGTAATTCCTTCTGATTCACTATCAATTTGTAGTGCAACAAATAAGAGTTCCTACAATATGTATAAGGTAATTTTGATGCGACACACTGCAGCAAGCTTACTTTGTATAGGGTTTGTAGAGTTACGTGTGGCCGGCCTTTTCGTTTATCTTCAGTTTACTGAAATGTTGGTCGTCTTACATTCTGAAATTCTCGTGGTTTACTCTTTCGCAGACGAGGAAGTCAGAAACCGTATCATCAGCACGGTGTTAGATCATGGTGCTGAACTGAATGTCGCAGACGACAGTAACTATACGGCCCTCCATACCTGTGTGTTCCAGATAGTCGGCAATAACTTCAGCCAGAACACTATGATGCTGCTCGTGCAGGCAGGCGCTCATATGGAGCCCGGATGTAAATATCAAGCGCATGGTCATAGGTAAGATTCCATAGTCAATGGCCCTGTACTTTGACAAGGGTGTCCATAGCCATATCATAATAAAAGGAGAAAAAAGCATACATGAACGGGAGTTACGTTCCTTATATTGCATGTCGTTGGCTGTGGAGGTAATGGTCAGTAAGGAGAGTATACATATATGCCATGCTATGAAGACTGAGTGATTGTTTTTTGTTTAAATTTTCTGCAGGAATCTCCTTCTGGTGCGGCTACTGTTTCTTGTCGTTGTTGTTGTTTTCTTCCAGTGTGATTGATTGTTTGTTTGATTTTTGTTTAACGTCACACCACGAATATTTCACGTATATGGTGACGGCATCTGCCTGATGCGGGGCATACAAATTTTGACCTTTGCAACGGACCCACCCGAGGCAGTGAGGGGTCTTTAACGTGCCATGCATACCACGACACGGGACCTCAGTTTTTACTGTCTCATCCGAAAGACAGGACACCGGTATGACCAGAGCGGGAATCGAACCCCGGCCTCCCGATTAGGAGTCCAGCGCGATACCACTAGGCCACGCCGGCTTTCTTCCAGTGTGAAGTGTACGCATAGGTTGAGGCCATACTTCATGTTTGACTGTGGAAGAAAGACGACAGATGTCAATCCCACCACCGGGGTAAAGACGTGTCCGCTTGCAGTTTTGATATAATGTAGAATGTTTTACTTGACATCATTTTGTCACTAACAAAATGGATAACGAGTTAATATGTCACCACACCATTGTCCGATACCTGGACATAAACTGGATGAGTCTGTAGGTCACCACACCATTGTCCGATGACTGGACATAAGTGGATAACGAGTCTGTAGGTCACCACACCATTGTCCGATGACTGGACATAAAGTGGATAACGAGTCTGTAGGTCACCGCACCAATGTCCGTTGACTTGACATAAACTGGGTAACAAGGTGGTAGGTGACCACACCATTGTCCGATGACTGGACATAAAGTGAATAACGAGTCTGTAGGTCACCACACCATTGTCCGATGACTGGACATAAAGTGGATAACGAGTCTGTAGGTCACCGCACCAATATTCGATGACTTGACATAAACTGGGTAACAAGGTGGTAGGTGACCACACCATTGTCCGATGACTGGACATAAACTGGAGCTTGTATTGTCCAGGATTCTTTGCCCCGAAACCATTTTTATTTTGGCATTGTATTAGTGGGAACTTATACTATGCGGAGCAGAGGAACTTTGGACTAGAGTTTGTTATTGAGGTATATAGACTGTTCACATGTTAAAGATACAAAACTGATTAAAGTGAACATGCTGGGCAGCAGGTCAAGCTTTCGACAATAGTCAATTCACTGGCGTTGTCTATACGGTATGAGTTTACAATCACGGAGTGGCCCTTTAAAAATCTTACAGCTTAATCATGCTGTAATACATAGTAAAATAACAAATTGTCGAATAAGACATCAACTTGGACGGGGCCTTTATAGTACTACGGTACTAGCTCTAGTCTGAACTTGATAAGCTCCTTGTTATATGTGAAATATAGTGGGGTAATAGGTAGATGTCCGTTAGGTCTGTAATGATCTCCCAGTGTATAATGTTTATTTATGACAATACACTTATAGATAATACGATATGTAATCTGCGCTTTGTTTCAGTTCACTCTTGAGGTTATAGAAAGTCATGACACTTCTACCCAATATTTTACTGAAATACCAAAAATACAAGTGTGAATATATCATTCAGTGTCCGTCAGTCTGTACGTCCGTCTGTCACTATTCAAATTTTCATATTCTACATAAGATTCTACACTATGGAAGGGGATATACATGTAGTTTATATACATCAACAATGGTCGTATACATTACATATATATTTGTGATTCAGCATACTTTAGATTTATGGTGTGCTTTTGTTTTCGCACGGATATGATTTCGGATTTATTCGCGATAAGCAATATACGTAAAGCATTCTCTGAATCAATGTCAAGTACATATTCTCCCCATATACATTACATAGGTACTCGGAACGAAAACTTTGATACGACCCCTACCTTTTCAGCCTATACTGTATTTTATAGAGTATAGGCTGAAAAGGTAGGGGTCGTATCAAAGTTTTCGTTCCGAGTACCTATGATACATTATATATATCCTACATATATCGTATGATTTAAAAAACAAAGCACTATGTATTAATTATTGGCGAGTATTTTTTTTATCTTGTCAGACTAGTGATTGTACGGGAATAAAAACTCTCGCAAATATCGTAATACAGGCCAGCTTTCTCCGAGTAAGTTTGGATGCTGCATACCAGAGGCTTTATGCATTATTTGCGAGTAATTTTGGATGCTGCATACCAGAGGCCTTACGTATTATTTCATTTTCATTTCAGTGGATGGCCCAAGCAGAATTCTCCCCTGTGTGTTTTGGTTTGGCGCGGTTTCCTGGACGCAGCCGATTACTTGGTGAGGTCAGGATGGGATATCAGTAACGAGGCTTGGATGTTTCTCCCTGGAAAGAACGAGGAGCATAATAAATTCCATGAAATGATGAGGAATCTTTCCAGGGAGGTCTATCCTTTATCTCATCTTTGTAGGAAAGAGATTCGGAAAATATTGATCGCAGTTACGAAGGATTCGGAAATTCTAAGTCGAATCCGGTTACTACCTTTACCCACGCCAATTAAAGACTTTCTGTCATTAAAGGAAAGGACCATAGATGTTACCGACGAAACATGTTCGTCTAGTCAGCATTCGGACTGATAAAGTCAGAAACGAAATGCATTCCACGTGAAGGCTTCAAAAATATGTAGACATTGTCCTTGCTTTGACCGTAAAGTCTTTCATTAAATCACACAGTCAAATTACGTAGCTAGTCTCGTGCTGTGTGTAATGCCTAAATCATGTGCAATACATTGTTACCTCACCTCTAAAACATCGATGTTAACCTACTTATATACAGTTCGAACAATGACATGACTTCTAAAACACCCACGTGGGATGTCACGTGCGAATCGACCATGTATCATGTAATACTTTGGAAGGGTTGGTCATTACACTGGTCGTGTTCATCAGAATAAGGATGCAACGCCCAAAATCAAAATGTTTGCATATCATGTTTGTTAGAGTTCTGGCTACTTTTACTTCAAAAATGCATTCCATTAATATTTTAATGTAAGAAACAGATGTTGAAGAATTTAATTTTGATAAAACATATTTTGCAGTCCCTTGATCGTATAGTTCTGGGATGTTAATATTTGATGTTGCTTTTTAGCAAACAGAATGATTATATCCTTTATATTATTGTTTTGTTTTTACATCATTCCCTTTACCTGGTGGCGACACCTGTCTGGTGTATGGCTTCGTAATTTTGGCCAATCCATTCTACCTTTCCGATACCGTAAGGGATGGTTTACATGGTAACACACAATAACGTGACACGCAGCCTCGTTGTGTATCGTCTGATACGAAGTACGGATAGGAAAGCAGAAGACACAGAAAGGAAAGAAGAAGACACAGAAAGGAAAGTAAAAGACATTGAAATCGATGTAGAAGACACAGAAAGGAAAGAAGAAGACACAGAAAAAAAAGAAGAAGACACAGACAGGAAAGTAAAAGACATAGAAAGGAAAGTAGAAGACAGAAAGGAAAATAGAAGACACAGAAAGGAAAGTAGAGGACAGAAAGGAAAGTAGAAGACATAGAAAGGAAAGTAGAAGACAGAAAGGAAAGTAGAAGACATAGAAAGGAAAGTAGAAGAAGAATGTAGAAGACACAAAAAAGGAAAGTAAAAGACACAGAAAAGAAAGTAGAAGACACCAAAAGGAAAGTAGAAGACACAGAATGGAAAATACAAATTATAGAAAGGAAAGCAGAATACATAGAAAGGAAAGTAAAAGACACAGAAAGGAGATCAGAAGATATAGAAAGGAAAGTCGAAGACACAGAAAGGAAAGTCAAAGACACAGAAAGGAAAGTGGAAGACACAGGAAAGAAAGTAGAAGACAGAACAGAAAGTAGAAGACACAGAAAAGAAAGTAAAAGATATAGATAGGAAAGTAGAAAATATTGAAAGGAAACCAGAAGATATAGAAAGGAAAGTAAAAGAGACAGAAAGAAAAGTACAAGATATAGAAAGGAAAACAGAAGATACAGACAGGAAAGTAGAAGAGACAGAAAGAAAGGGAGAAGACACAGAAAGGGAAGCAGAAGATATAGAAAGGAAAGCAGAAGACACAGAAAGGAAAGTAGAAGACACATACATGAAAGCAGGGGATGCGGAATGGAAAGCAGAAAATGATAGATCACATTAGAAATATACTTACCGACATCCGGGATCGAACCCGGATCCCTATATTAGAAATCCTATGCGTTAACACTGGACCGACCTGTTCCTTATTCAGTTATTGAAAACAATATCATAGAAATGAAATGGAATTATTGGTTACAATATCATAGAAATGAATTATTGTAAAGATACCATAGAGAAAG
Organism: Pteria penguin; assembly: GCA_035048485.1. Taxonomy (NCBI): domain Eukaryota; kingdom Metazoa; phylum Mollusca; class Bivalvia; order Pterioida; family Pteriidae; genus Pteria; species Pteria penguin. The sequence goes on from CM068582.1 coordinate 4,215,690, forward strand.
AACTATTGTAAACAATATCATAGAAATGGAATTATTGTAAACAATATCATAGAAATGGAATTATTGTAAACAATATCATAGAAATGGAATTATTGTAAACAATATCATAGAAATGGAATATGTAAACAATATTATAGAGAAAGAACGATTGTAAACAATATCATAGAAATGGAATTATTGTAAACAATATCATAGAAATGGAATTATTGTAAACAATATCATAGAAATGGAATTATTGTAAAGTATAAAGTATTGATCCCGGACCGAGGACGGATGACCACGTGATATATCTTCTGTGGGTTTTGATGATTTAATTACATTATTATCTTGTCCCCCACACAACATTTCTAGGATAGTTATCATTATGTTGTCATTAAGCTGAGTGGTACTAAATACTGTCATCCCAACTCCCCTACATGTATAAGATCTCAAACTTTGCTACATGTAACTCCAGCTTTGTTACATGTTACTAAGAATCTCGAGCTTTGTTGCATACTAAGCAGTGGCGGATTTAGAGGGTGGGGGGGGGGAAGGGCCCGGGCCCCCTTTCGCCACATATTTCAGTAAAACTCCATATTTGGTACCAAAAATGACTTAATAGTTTGACTAATACACATGTCCCCCCCCCCTTTTCGGAAATTCTGGATCCGCCACTGCTAATATCAGACTTTGCTGTTTATAAGAACTTCAAACTTCTCCTGAGTTTCTTTCCATGCCAACTTTTCTAAGCGTCGTAGGTTGGTAAACATTGACCAAACTTGGTCTTTATCTCAAACACCTCATGTAAATGTAGAGTATATATATTTATGTAATTTGAATTTTAATATTGAAAGTTTGCAGTATATTCCATGAAGAGTTGTCTATAATATGATATGAATGTTGGCTGAGAGACATACATGTACCCTGTGCAAAGAAACGCATATGAACGTAACAGAGGAATTGTTGTTCACTGTATCATAGCTTGGAATGGATAAAATACCATGCTTGAATGATGTATATTTTACAAATCATAACTTTTATTTTCAATTAAAACTAGGACAGAAATGTTGTTAAATGTTGTTTGAATGAATATTTCATTTCTGTATTGATATTGAAATGTTGGACATTGTTAAAATTTCAATTTGGTTCAAAATGAAATTACTATTGGAACAGACAATATATAAAGAAAATGGTAACAAGAGTTATCTTTCGTTCCCTTTACATTTTTGATAATAGAATCCAATGACCGCTGTGCGCTTCAGGTATCATAACATTAAACATTTTTCCATTGATTTCAATGTTAAAGTCATAAATTTTCAAAACCCTTTTACAATATTAAAAAAAAATTCACTAAAAATTTTGATTATAAAATTTCAGTAGTACCAACTCAACACTTCTTAAAAATTACCACTATAACATAGGTGTCCACGAAGGCAGAGACAAACGCTGTCATTAAAGTTCACCAACTGTTGTTTTCGTATTTCCCATACACATGCACTTGCGAACCACACCGCCACTTGTTGAAAATTCATCCTCCTTGGAAACACCAATCTGCAAATACATGTTATACATGTAATCAATCTGCATTGAATCAACTTTCAAATTATGTACTTACCTTTGAATAAATTCAAACTTTCACTGAATTACAGCATATCAAACTTGGAACTACTTTGCTAATTGACGCCATTTTTTGACGTGGACCTAGGGAATTCCCAATGTTTAGTGGTATGATACCTAGTACCGCGGAGGTGTATTTGAATAAATAACTATCTTCTTGACCTTATGCATTTCAGTTACTGCGATCTGAACTTTTACGATTTAATATTTTCTTCAGTCTGTAATATTTTGCTGTACTTCTTGGTTTGTAGGTGTACTCCACACTATGCCAATAAATACGTTAAAGCTTGATTTGGTCTTTCATTGACCAGGGGCGGATCCAGTACTCTTAGAAAAAGGTATACAACCAATTACGTTCACTGCTCTCACAAAATGGTATACGATCAACCAAGTTTACTGCTCTTACAAAAAGATATACAACCAACTATGTTCATTGCTCTCACAAAAAGGTATACGACCGACCACGTTCACTGCTTTCAAAAAAGGTAATCGACCAAACACGTTCATTACTCTCACAAGAAGGGTATACGACCAACAACGTTCACTACTCTTAACAAAAAGGTATACGACCAACCACGTTCACTACTCTCACAAAAAGTTATAGGACCGACCACGTTCACTGTTTTCACAAAAAGGTATACGATCAACCATGTTCACTACTCTCACAAAAAAGTATACGACCAAACACGTATGCTGCTCTCCCAAAATGGTATACGACCGACCACATTCACTACTCTCACACAAGGGTATACGACAAACCACGTTCACTTTTCTTACGAAAAGGTATACGACCAACCATGTTCACTACTCTTACATAAAAGGTATACGACCGACCATGGTTCACTACTCCCACGATAAGATAAGATAAGCTTTATTTTAAGTCGGCATGTCAGAGAACAGAGCAACATAGGCTTTCAAAAGCTTTAGATCGACATTAAAACATACATATACATAGAACCAGTAACAGTGACATGCACACAACACATTAGTTTGTACAATGACAAAACAAAATAATCACAATTTATATTATTACTGAAGATTACATACAATAAAAACAAACAACATACAAAGCAATGACAAAGACAGGCCGAACTGATTCAAATAAATATAACGAAAAAGACAGGACTAGCTGGGCAATTAAAACTAAAGCACAAATGAAAAATTTGTAAAAACACGAAAAGGTGAAAAACATTTAAGCAGCAGTACACAGAAGGTGAGCACCAGTCTAGTGGAACCTAGTGAAAAGGGGCACGTGCACGTGGCTGCAAGGTCTAAGTGACCGGGCAATTCCTACCGACAAAGACCAGACAGCCATTCATCATACATGAACTGTTTATCTACAGAATTTACATTTACAGCCCCCCCCCCCCCCCCCCCCCAAAAAAAAAAAACAAAAAAAAAAAAAAAAACAAAACAAAACAAAACAAAACAAAAACTCCATTCCAATGACTGAAGTGGTTGAAACGATTTGTTTTTCTAAAATCATCAGGAAAACTATTCCGCAAAACCACTGCTGCATATTTAAATGACTTCTTACCATAATTATGTGGTCGTTCTAACTTGCGGTACCTGTAAAAATATTTGTATACCTGAAATTGTATATGATATTCTATTCTTTAAATATTGAATTCGGAGCATATTCCTCTCCAGGATGTGTCAAAGTTTATTATAATAATCAACAAATCTGCATATGATAAATTTTGAATTCTTTCTTTTTCACCTTTTATCGGTTTCTGTAGAATGTGCATCGCATGTTTAACGTGTAGTTTGGAAATCAGTCAGGCGCATGATCGACTCCGGACCGAAGGGTCCTGAATTCGAGCTCTGTCAATGATTCGTTGATTTTCTGTCCCCAGCATGAGACGGTAAAACCGCTCACCGTGTCACGGTAGACGTTGACATGAAAGCAGTAACAACAAAAGAGCAACAAGCAATAACAACAAAACAGCAACAAGCTATATCAACAAAACAGCAACAAGCAATAACAACAAAACAGCAACAAGCAATAACAACAAAACAACAAGCAAAACAACAAAACAGCAACAAGCAAAAACAACAAAACAGCAACAAGCAATAATAACAAAACAGCAACAAGCAATAACAACAAAACAGCAACAAGCAATAACAACAAAACAGCAACAAGCTAAAACAACAAAACAACAAGCAAAAACAACAAAACAGCAACAAGCAAAAACAACAAAACAGCAACAAGCAATAATAACAAAACAGCAACAAGCAATAACGACAAAACAGCAACAAGCAATAACAACAAAACAGCAACAAGCAAATTCAGAGAATTGTGGTCCCCCGCTTTGGGGATTCTTTCAGTAAGGCTGCAGTGTTCTTTGACATACAATCATGGCTGTGCATGTCTACAGACACACATGCCAAATATGAAGGCCCTACGTCTTATGGTTAAAAAGTTACATTGAAGTAGGTCAAAGGTCACAGTCAAGGTCACATAATAAAAAATTCTGGTACCAACGGAAAGGTACTGCAATTAGGGACACACATGCCAAATATGAAGGTCGCACGTCTTACGGTTAAAAAGTTACATTGAAGTAGGTCAAAGGTCACATAATAAAAAAAAATTGGTACCAACGGAAACGTATTGCAATTAGGGACACACATGCCAAATATGAAGACCTTACGTCTTGCGGTTAAAAAGTTACATTGAGGTAACATCAAAGGTCACGGTCAAGGTCACATGATAAAAAAAAAATGGGTACCAACGGAAACGTATTGCAATTAGGGACACACATGCCAAATATGAAGGATCTATGTTTTACTGTTAAATGTTATGACGAAGGTTAGTTTTTTTTTTGTGACAGACGGGCAGTCAGACGGACGGATAGACACACGGACAGACGAATGTCGGAATGAGATTTAGTGTCCCCACGCTTTCGCGAAAGCGGGAAACAACAACAACGAAGGAGACAACAACAACATTTATTATTGCATGATAATTTTCCTTTGAATGAAGACCTGTTACGATAATTCTGCACCGAATTGATTGGCAGACTGAATTAAATTACTCAATATAAAGGTAAGGAGAGAGTGGGACCTTCTCAGTTATTTCTATAAAGTGGAAATCAAACAATTTTATCTTCTCTTTAAATGTATATGCTATACATCATATTCCAAGTAAAATACATAAATTATCAAGCACATACTTGGTGTAGTGATGAAGCTCACAGTGTTTACGGCACAGAGGATCAGGGTTCGATTCTCAGATTGTGCCACAGAAGATCATGGTTCTCTGATTGCTCCACAATGATTTAGTTGATTTTATATCGCTATATGACAGAACTGTCATGTTCTAATTTTTGAATTTACTTGAGGTGGTAAATTCAAAAAGTTGTCATGTTCTAAATTTTGTATTTACCACCCTCCCCCAAGTAAATTCAAAACTTAGAACATGACAGAACTTTCCGTAAAACACCACCAAGGAAACAACCATTTGAATTTTAAGAGGGGAGGCAGGAAGACTTTGGAGAAAAAAGAATGCCGTCTCATAAAATATAGAAAAAATAATTTTAGTGAAAATATAGGTGTACTATATATGGTAGTGGCCCGAAGGGCTTCCAAAAGTTATGGGTATATATGGTGTGTTTGGGACGCCGAAAACTTTTCGAACACCCCGCCCTCACACGTACGCTAAATTTCAGGGATAAGTGGCAAAAATTGATAATAATAATTCATTTCTGAATATTTGGAAAAAAAAAATTCCCGCCCTGAAAAAAAGAAAAAAAAATCCAGCTCAGAGAATTCTCTCCCCCACCCTAAAAATCAATGATCACTCCCCAACTCGCCCAGTCGTTTTTGGAGAAGACGATGACATGGCAGGTGCTCATGAACAGGTAACGTCCATATTAGTATTTTTTATTTCATAGATTCCCATATTCTTAAATGTCTCAGGTCTCGATTCAGATCATTGTTTTAGATAGATGAACTTTCTCTGAAGAAAGGTCTTAATTGGGAAAGTAAAGCAAATCGGTCAAATAAAATGCGCTGTTATCATTTCTATATTTCAAAACCGTACAACGAAAAGGCTACCACTTGTCACTCCCTCATGGATGTCCAACGTGGTGCATTGTAGAAATTGACACAGCAACATACTAACAGTTACTTTATTTTTTTAATGAGCTTTTCAACTGACGTATTTTAAAATGAGTCTATTACCTGGGGTCATGAGTAGATTTAGCATTAAAAAGTGGTTAATTTTTATTTTAATGTTTTGGATGACATTTCCTTTCTGTACATAAAATTTGCCCTTAATACTTACCACATTTATTTAAATATTAAAACCAATCATTCATTTTTTCTTTCCACAGAATGTTTTGAATTCCATTTCTTCTATTTTTTTTCTTTGAGGTGGGAAAAAGCAAACCCACCTGGCTTAAGGTCAGAAAAGGCAGAAAGATATCAAATGATAATTATAAAAATTACATTAACCTAGCAGCTCGTGGCAGGAATTGAATGGAACCCGTGCCAAATGGTCTATAAGCATCAAGAGGATTCCGGGAGAAAAGAAGCCCTCCTGAAGACAGACACGGGGCCTAAGTAAATATTTATTTTACTTCTGCGTTTATATCCGTTCCTTATGATTTTATTCCCTCCTCAATCGTAACGGTAATGAAGGATCAAGACCTGGTCCGTTACGGCTAAGGCCAGTCACATCTAAATATCGAATCTTGATTGTTTATCTCGATCATAAATGCTGTACTTGTACATATATTAGCGCAACTATGTTTTAGCGCAAAATGTTGAAAAGGGGGGAAATTGTGAATTATTGGCGCTACCATGAATAAGCGCATTCTTGGTATTCTTGATAAGGCTCTGTTGCGCTTTATTTTCGTTTGAGTCGATGTATTCAGTATCAGCAGTCATACAATAAGCGTACTAGCATTGGCGCTAAACCGCTAAAATAATTGACTGATTATTGTTTTACGTCACTCCACGATTATTTCCCGTATATGATGACATCTGCCTGATTCACTGTATACAAATTTAGACCTTCGCAAAGGACCCACCCGAAGCAGTGAGGGATCTTTTTACGTGCCACGCCTATCGTGACACGGGACCTCAGTTTTTACTGTCTCATCCGAAAGACAGGACACCAACGTGTCCAGGGCGGGAGTCGAACCCGAGACCTCTCGATCACGGGCCGATCACCTTCTCCACTATGCCACACCGGCTTAAAACCGCTAAAATATGAATCCCGCTAAATAAGTACACGGGGTTTAAAATTGATATTGAATTCAAATCAGAAAACTTTTGCTATAAATGTATTCACTATTACGATGAAAATTTAATCGCCAAATGCTGCATTCCTGAGAGTTACGATTTTTTAAATATCAATTCTCAAGGGTTCTCTATCATATTTGTCACAGTGCTTTTATTTTGAAATTAATTCTGTCAAACTGGCGTCATTACTTCAAACAAAATGACTATGATGGACATGTATAAAATTACCCCATATATGGAATAAAGTAAACAGTATAATCAAGGTAGAGAGGTAAAGAAATATCTGCATTGATGTATACGTTTATAGTAAAATACAACATATCCATGGTTATATCACAGGAATAAATTGTCACAGTGGATATATTTGAGGAGGGAGGACAATAAATATTGGACCCGACAGTTATATTTTAGACACGTAATATACCCTTTATACGAGATCGTGACACGGTGACCGTAAATCACCAGAGCTAGTGTGGGTCATGAGTGAAAACCTCTCCATTTCCCCAGCTTGTGTCTCCACTTTGTTGTTATGATATAACTTATCGACTTAAAATCTAAATAATCAATCCTTTAGTATATAGTTCGTATATACATAAGTATACACTCTGTATATTTTAGTAGATTTTATAGTGCCATACATCAAAGAAGTTTATGAGTAAATCATTCGTTAGTAAAGTCGTACGCTAGAGGTAGACGTATGCTACAAATAATGTAGAAACCACTGTTCCCACTGTTCTATGTATATCTTATTGCAAACTGGAAGCAAATCATTTGAAACTATTGCAAAATGTTTTGAAAATGAAAACTTATTCCAATTTCATAAAATGAGTATATTTTGTAAAATTAGATTTAAATAAAAATTTATTCCAATGTTATTTTATTTAATTCTCTTTTAATGAAACACGTTTTCAAAACTTCATAGGATTTTAGTATGATAAAATACAATATTTCCGAATGAATGAGACATTCATTTCTTTATTATTCTGAAATGACAATTTTATATGACTAAATACACCTCTGACAGACAATACAGAAACAAAGCAAGAATCTACAGAAATGTAGAAATGGAAAATGGAAACAAGTAGTAGAATTAGGAATGTATATCGTAATATAGGGTGTGACTCATCTGTGTGTCACGAGGGAATGTTTACTTTTTATATATAATGTTTATTTTCAAATAAATTCAGATTATAAGTTTGAAATTTTATCATATTTGAAGGATGCCATTTGATCACTTTTGATCAGGATTATCAAAAATTATCAAATGACATGTGTATAAATAAGGGAGTTTAATGTTTCGGTGTATTTTTCATACGATTTATCATCTGATATAATAATAAAAACATCAACAGCAGCAGCAACAACAACAATAATAGAATAACAACAACAACAATAATAATATCGACACTGTGAATGTTGATAAAATATGTAAACTGACAAAGTAGTTCTATAATTTCATATGCAAAGGTTCATGGTTTTCGTTAGAAATTCATTTGAAAATCGAGTTTGTTCTTTCACACTATTTTACACAATGGTATGTATACATATGTTATCTGAGAGTAAACGAGTTTCACTGGACACGGGAATAAACTCATCTGCAGGGTATTACATCCCTGGCATTACCATCAAAATATAAGGTGTGTATTTGTACCTATGATGTACCACAAAGATCATGTCTGGCGAAGAACTCCGGAGTTAGATTTATGTTAAAATAAAGTCATAAAATCAAATACATACATTACAGTATATACATTGCAATATTTTCTTATCAGAATCATAAATATGATATATTTTACCATAGCCCTATACAGTTTTCCCTTCCAGTATGATTATCATATTGACTGAATTCAATCATATAATACATGAAAACCATAGATTAATTAGTTTAAACCTATTTATGTATAAATCATTATACACTATTTATTAAGTACATTTTATATCATTATACAACAAGTTTGGGGTTTGAAAAAAAGAGGGAGGCGCAAATTGTACTAATTCATTTATCATTTGGATGATCTAGCATAGAAAAGTACAGCCAGGGATAGGAATGTAGTATTAAATAATCACATGTGTAAAACCTTAGTAATATTTTACTTAAAATATTGTTAGTAGATAATTTGTAAGTGAGTATGTGACTACTTAAAAATGAGCAAAATTTGACAGTAAAAGTTAACTATTGACAATTGTAACAATTACATTTACATATGCATGCACAAATATAAAAAAAAACCCCATATATATAACACATATTTTAAAAGTGAAAGAACAGGCTTTATGGGAAAAATGGTAGAAAGCCGGAAGGGGGAACATGCGAACCCGTTCAGTGAAGTGTTTTCAAAATTTAATTTTGAACGGCAAAGAAAATAGTTGTACTATAGTTTAATGACTATCATAACTAAAAGAATAATAATAATAATAATAATAATAATAATAAACAACCCCCCCCCAAAAAAAAAAAAAAAAAAAAAAAAAAAAAAAACAAAAAAAAAAAAAAAAAAAACCAAAAAAAAAAAAAAAAACAAAACCTCAAAACTAAAGCAAAACAAGAAGATGGGATGATTAATGCATAAATAGATACCTGTGAGTATCATAACACAGATTGATTAATTAGCATATATTTGTATAAAATAATAATAATAATAATAATAATAATAATAATAATAATAATAATAACAATAATAATAATAATAATAACGATAATAATAATAATAATAATGATGATGATGATTTGATGATGATGTTGATGATGATGATAATAATAATAATAATAATAATAATAATAATAATTAATAATAATAATAATAATAATAATAATAATAATAATAATAATATTATTATTATTATTATTATTATTATTATTATTATTATTGATATATAAACACAGATAGCAGTTAAAGTGTTTTATCATACGGGCATATTTTCTCCGGGAAATACCTTGTACATGTATAAATAAAGGAAAATTAAATAAATTTTTTCTTCATCAACTCTGTGACCATCACGAATTCAAATGGTTCATTATCTAAATGAATATAATACATAATGTATTAGGTTCGTGTAACAGCCTTTTATTACTCACACTTCATACATTTCATGCGAAAATAGAATGGAAAGAGGAATACATTCATAACATTTGGGATTCACAGGAATATACCTGATACTCAAATTCTGTACCATCATTCACATAGAGTCTGTTTTATATGGGGTAAATGGAAATGTTCTGTAGCGAATCACATGGATATCACACTTACATGTATATCTTTAATTATATAAAATGAATAGATTTTGTCTGATTTTTGTTTTACGTCACACCAATGTTATTGTACTTTCATGTAGATGTCATCTTACCAATGTAATGCACTTAAATTGTGGTCCATACCAAGGACATTGAGAGATCTTTTACGAGCCGTGTGTACTATGATGCGACGTTTCGGCTTTTAATGTCTACCGTAACATAGGGCCTCGGCTTTTACTGTCTAGTGACACAGGACCTCGGATTTTACTGTCTACTATGACACGGGGTCTCGGTTTTTAATCTCTACCGTGACACAGGGCCGCGGCTTTTACTGTGTATCTTGACACGGAGTCTCGGTTTTTACTGTGTACCTTGACACGGGTCTCAGATTTTACTGTCTACCACGACACAGGGCCTCGGTTTTTATGAATAGTCAATGGCGGGACTCAAGCCCGTAGCCTCTCGGCCTTCAGCACAGTATCTATTTGATTAAGCTACGCCGGCTCGAAAAAAAAAAAATACATGATATGATATGATATAAAATCACATATTAATTGTGTGTATTTTGGCATTCATTGGCAACTATGACCAGTCAAAAGAGAAACTCTTACTCCTCCCACTATCCTGGTCTGACCTCTGACGCCTACTTCTCCTCTGGAAAATGGTCTCACCTCTAAATCTCTTCCTGGGTACCTGGTCGGACCTCTGACTCTTATTCTTCCTGGGAACCTGGTCTGACCTTTGACTCTCACTCCTCCTGGGAAACTGTTCCCATCTATGACTCTCTCCCGGAAACCTGGTCTGACCTCTGACTCTCATTCCTCCTGGGAACCTGGCCTGACCTCTGACCCTCACTCCTCCCGAAAACCTGGTCTGACCTTTAACTCTTACTCCTCCCGGGATCCTGGTTTCACTTCTAAATTTCTTCCTGGGTACCTGGTCTGACCTGTGACTCTCATTCCTCCTGGACACCTGGTCTGACCTTTGACTCTTATTCCTACTGGGAACCTAGTCTCACCTCTGACTCTTACTCCTCCCGGGATCCTAGTCTTACCTTTAAATCTCTTCCTGGGTACCTGGTCTGACTTCTGACTCTCATTCCTCCTGGGAACTTGGTCTGACCTTTGACTCTCTTTCTTTCTGGGAACCTGGCCTGACCTCTAACTCTCACTCCTTCCGAAAACCTGGTCTGACCTCCGACTCTCACTCTTCCCGGGATCCTGGTCTCGCTTCTAAATTTCTTCCTGGGAACCTGGGGCCTTATTCACAAAATAACTTTAAATCTAAAGAATTGAGACTTAAGGAATTTTTTGTACGTACGTAAAATATCGTACGTATGATTCTTTGTGAAACGGCCCACTGGTCTCACCTCTGAATCTCACTCCTCCCAGGAACTTGGTATGACCTCTGAATCTCACTCCTCCCAGGAACTTGGTATGACCTCTGAATCTCACTCCTCCCAGGAACTTGGTATGACCTCTGAATCTCACTCCTCCCGGGATCTTGGTCTGACCTCTGAATCTCACTCCTCCCAGGAATTTGGTATGACCTCTGAATCTCACTCCTCCCGAGATTCTGGTCTCATCTCGAATGTTTGTGGACCGTGGACGTTGTGAGTGCCACACTATTACTCCTCCTGGAAACCTGGTCTCACCTCTGACTCTCACTCGTCCCGGGTACCTGGTCTAACATCTGACTCTTACTCCTCCTGGGAACCTGGTCTGACTTCTGACTCTCATTCCTCCTGGGAACTTGGTCTGACCTTTGACTCTCTTTCTTTCTGGGAACTTGGTCTGACCTCTGACTCTTACTCCTCCTGGGAACCTGGTCTGACCTCTGACTCTTATTCTTTCTGGGAACCTGGTTGTCTGACCTCTGACTCTCACTCCTCCCGGGGAACTGTTTCCACCTCTGACTCTCTCCCGGAAACCTGGTTTGACCTCTGACTCTCACTCCTCCCGGGATCTTGGTCTGACCTCTGAATCTCACTCCTCCCGGGATCTTGGTCTGACCTCTGAATCTCACTCCTCCCAGGATCTTGTTCTCACCTCTGACTCTCCTCCCAAGATCTTGGTCTCATCTCTGACTCTCACTCCTCCCAGGATTTTGGTCTCACCTCTGACTCTCCTCCCAGGATCTTGGTCTCACCTCTGACTCTCACTCCTCCCGGGATCTTGGTGTCACCTCTGACTCTCACTCCTCCCAGGATCTTGGTCTCACCGCTGACTCTCACCTCTCCTGAGAACCTGGTCTCATCTCGAATGTTTGTGGACCGTGTACGTTGTGAGTGCCACACTCACGAAGATCCTGTTAATTTCGTATTTTACATTGTTTATACCTTGTTTATTATCTTTTCTACCCTCTACTTTCAATTGATACCAATTATCCTAGTTATTTCTGTAGCAATTCTAGTTGTTTTTGGTTTATTCCGTTTCTTTGTTTTGTTTTGTTTGTTTGTTTGTTTGTTTTCAATTTTATTATGATTTATTCTGATCCTTTCCATCGCAGACACAACGAACACAACGTGGACAAACGAACGAGCTTCGTCACACCTTCGAATTAGACAATATTTAATTCTTCCTCCTTCATATGATTTTTACGCCGACACCCTCACCCATTTTGCCGGGATTTACGCACTTTGGCCAAGCATGATTGGAGGTGCTTATCAAACAGGAGATGCTCACTCCTGTTGAGTACGTGATCTCCAGTGGTCCATGATACTAATCATGATACGGTGATGTGCCACAGTGATATAGCACCAGTAACTCTCGTATTCTCATCATGATACGGTGATGTACCACAGTGATATAGCACCAGTAACTCTCGTATTCTCATCATGATACGGTGATGTGCCACAGTGATACAGCACCAGTAACTCTCGTATTCTCATCATGATACGGTGATGTGCCACAGTGATATAGCACCAGTAACTCTCGTATTCTCATCATGATACGGTGATGTGCCACAGTGATACAGCACCAGTAACTCTCGTATTCTCATTATTATACGGTGATGTGCCTCAGTGATATAGCACCAATAACTCTCGTATTCTCATCATTATACGGTGATGTGCCACAGTGATATAGCACCAGTAACTCTCGTATTCTCATCATGAGACGGTGATGTGCCACAGTGATATAGCACCAGTAACTCTCGTATTCTCATCATGATACGGTGATGTGCCACAGTGATATAGCACCAGTAACTCTCGTATTCTCATCATGATACTGTGATGTGCCACAGTGATATAGCACCAGTAACTCTCGTATTCTCGTCATGATACGGTGATGTGCCACAGTGATGTAGCACCAGTAACTCTCGTATTCTCATCATGATACGGTGATGTGCCACAGTGATATAGCACCAGTAACTCTCGTATTCTCATCATGATACGGTGATGTGCCACAGTGATATAGCACCAGTAACTCTCGTATTCTCATCATGATACTGTGATGTGCCACAGTGATATAGTACCACTAACTCTCGTATTCTCATCATGATACGGTGATGTACCACAGTGATATAGTACCAGTAACTCTCGTATTCTCATCAGGATACGGTGATGTGGCACAGTGATACAGCAGCAGTAACTCTCGTATTCTCATCATGATACGGTGATGTGCCACAATGATATAGCACCAGTAACTCGTATTCTCATCTGGATACTGTGATGTGCCACAGTGATATAGCACCAGTAACTCTCGTATTCTCATCATGATACGGTGATGTGCCACAGTGATATAGCACCAGTAGCTCTCGTATTCTCATCATGATACGGTGATGTGCCACAGTGATACAGCACCAGTAACTCTCGTATTCTCATCATGATACGGTGATGTGCCACAGTGATACAGCACCAGTAACTCTCGTATTCTCATCATGATACGGTGATGTGCCACAGTGATACAGCACCAGTAACTCTCGTATTCTCATCATGATACGGTGATGTGCCACAGTGATATAGCACCAGTAACTCTCGTATTCTCATCATGATACGGTGATGTTCCACAGTGATACAGCACCAGTAACTCTCGTATTCTCATCATGATACGGTGATGTGCCACAGTGATATAGCACCAGTAACTCTCGTATTCTCATCATGATACGATGCTGTGCCACAGTGATATAGCACCAGTAACTCTCGTATTCTCATCATGATACGATGCTGTGCCACAGTGATATAGTACCAGTAACTCTCTTATTCTCATCATGATACGGTGATGTGCCACAGTGATATAGTACCAGTAACTCTCGTATTCTCATCATGATACGATGCTGTGCCACAGTGATATAGCACCAGTAACTCTCGTATTCTCATCATGATACGATGATGTACCACAGTGATATAACACCAGTAACTCTCGTATTCTCATCATGATACGATGCTGTGCCAAAGTGATATAGCACCAGTAACTCTCGTATTCTCATCATGATACGATGATGTACCACAGTGATATAACACCAGTAACTCTCGTATTCTCATCATGATACGGTGATGTACCACAGTGATATAGCACCAGTAACTCTCGTATTCTCATCATGATACGGTGATGTGCCACAGTGATACAGCACCAGTAACTCTCGTATTCTCATCATGATACGGTGATGTGCCACAGTGATACAGCACCATAAACTCTCGTATTCTCATCATGACACAGTGATGTTCCACAGTGATATAGCACCAGTAACTCTCGTATTCTCATCATGATACGGTGATGTTCCACAGTGATACAGCACCAGTAACTCTCGTATTCTCATCATGATACGGTGATGTGCCACAGTGAGATAGCACCAGTAACTCTCGTATTCTCTTCATGATACGATGCTGTGCCACAGTGATACAGCACCAATAACTCTCGTATTCTCATCATGATACGGTGATGTCCCACAGTGATATAGCACCAGTAACCCTCTATTCTCATCATGATACGGTGATGTGCCACAGTGATACGGCACCATAAACTCTTGTATTCTCATCATGACACAGTGATGTGCCACAGTGATATAGCACCAGTAACTCTCGTATTCTCATCATGATACGGTGCTGTGCCACAGTGATGTAGCACCAGTAACTCTCGTATTCTCTTCATGATACGATGCTGTGCCACAGTGATATGGCACCAATAACTCTCGTATTCTCATGTAAGATGTGAAGCATTTGTTAGGATTTGTACGTTTATACGAAATATTTGAATTTTGCTGATGTAATCTATTGTACTATAGATGAGAGATTTATTTCTATGATTAATCAATACAATACCGGGATTCTGTCACCTATAAGATTATTTACGTAAGTCGCACTTCTTTCTCGACGTTTTTATAAATCGATCAAATGGTGTATATTTCTTTGAATATTGCGATCAGAATATTTTTCATCTTTTGAAATAATTTTTCAGTGTTTATCGAAAAGTGTTTACCCATCTCTCCCTTTCCAAGCCACAAAAACTAATTAGCTTGTGTTTGTTTATGGAACAAGTGCATCCGTTTTGATCTTTTGAACTAGGAAAGTGAGGGAGACATGGTGCGGTGATTTTGCAATGAACTTGCAGTGCAAACGACCTGGGTTCAATTCCCAGATTGATTGTACGACACTATCTAAGAGATTGGTAATCTACGCACGTATCGCGATATAACCGAAAAAAAAAAGTTGTATGCAACTTTAGCTTCAACAAATCAATCAATTAAAAAGTGTTTTTCTCTCTTTTTTATTTTTCATGGTTATATGAACTTCTCTTTGGGAAAAAAACCCCACATGATTCAAGAACAATGTAGTGTTTGATTCCCTGAAATGTGTTGTATGTAGACACTCTGTCTTTGATAAATGGAGTACTCGATTCCTCTTTTATTATATAAAATTGTAATGATAAAACTACACCATGGCTTATTACTCTTACTCTCTCTGTATTTGAAAATAATTTTATCATTTTATCTCATTTAAACAATGGGATTTGGTTAGCTAAATCCTCTAAAAACTATGTTGTAGACGAATACAGCATTTAACGTTGGAAGCTAAAAATCATAACAAACCCATGTTTTCTATGTACAAAAAAGATTTGTAGGAACAATAACCGCATATTTCTATAGTTTGGCCTAATTGCTGTTGTGGTCGAGAACTGCGTCAGAATGACACTCTACAGAAAACACATGGTGAGTATAGACTCTTACTTTAATTCCAGTCAGCCAATCAGGTTCTTCATAACAAATCTGTATTGCATTTGCCAAAACTCGACGAGGTTGGTATTTTTGCATAGGAGAAACATGAAGAAAAATTAATGACAAATTTACTGCTTGCCATGAAAACTGGGTGGTCCAGTTAAATGCCGAACATCAGTTTAGCATCAGAAAATGTTTCGGATTTTTACCTCTAAA
Source organism: Pteria penguin (assembly GCA_035048485.1). Classification (NCBI taxonomy): domain Eukaryota; kingdom Metazoa; phylum Mollusca; class Bivalvia; order Pterioida; family Pteriidae; genus Pteria; species Pteria penguin. Next base: position 4,232,134 of record CM068582.1, read on the forward strand.
TTTGATAAATCGTTCATTATTGTAACCAAGAAACAAGTTTTACATAGTGACTACAAGCACGTATACATGCAGATATGACATGCAGTTCTGTCTGATACTGACGTGTGATAATACTCTTCCTCATTGAACTGTAATATCAATGTGTAGACAGAACCATATTCAACCAACTCAAGTTGCGAATTCTCTCTGATCCCATAGTTATCATATCAACTTCATCATGGTCAATGAACTCTTGAACGTCACAAAATAACAGATAACAAAGTTTCGTTTAAATACACTTTGTGGGCGCAGATCTTCGTTAACTCAAGCTGTAAAGTTCCATCTTAAACTTATAGGTGTTTACTACTGTATCCATACTCAGTTACTGGACTCGTGTCACAAATTTTCCAACATTTATCTAATAATTGTCTCATCATATATGCAAAGAGATTCAACCAATTCTACTCGTGTTGCAAAGTTCCAAATGATACTTGCGTTACATTAATATTTTAAAGCATGTTTAGCTTGTTATAGACACACCTGACGTACCATGTTTCCAGATAGATTCCAACCTACCGTCTTCCAAAAACGAGCAGGACTCGCTGTCCATTCCGTAATTTTATTACTGTTACTTGCAACATGTATAGCAAACCCTGTACATAAATTTGTACGATGTCCGTTTGTTTGTCTGTATCTGTCCGGTATAACATAATGTATATATTATACTAACACGTATTAATTTATAGTATATTGTATTACAGAGATATTATACAAAACCAAAGTTTTTATACCAAGCCATACAGATCAGCATTAGAGATAGACTGTTTGTTTTTGATTTATTTATTTATTTATTTGTTTTGTTTTTTGCAGTTTTTTTGTTTGTTTGTTTTTTGTTTGTTTTTTTTTTAATTTTTTTTTTGCTATTTAAAAATCTTGTAAGATTTATGAGCTTGCTCTAATTTAAACATCAGGGCCAATTGTTCGAAACTTTAACCACTGGTTAAATTAATCAGTGGTTGAAGTTTGAAAGACTTGTACTTTAATTTATAACATTTCTGCATAAAAATCTAAATTACTTTACAAATCTAGTTTCATATGCTAAAAATGAGTACTATGACTTAAAGTCTTCTCATTTCATAGATATAGTGAGATGAATTTAACCATTGGTTAGCTTAACTAGCGTTTAAAGTTTCGAACAACTGGCCCCAGGAATGGAATGGGTTTGGTTTACGGTATATACGTTCGGGATCCGACCTCCTGATTGTATTTCTATACTCGATAGGTCGATTAACTTCCGTTTCTATGTCGCGATTTTACCGGAAAAATGTTTGCGATGTTAAATCATTTAATAGCAACACTATATGCAAAGATGAATTCTTATTTATTTATACTCCTTTGTATATCTTTAACATTTTCTAAATCTTACACATCTAAATAAAACTCAGATAATATGAATTCATTCAAAAATATACATGTATATATAAAAAATATATAAAAATATAAATATTGTATTGTGTTTATGATACAATATCATGATCATGCATTGTCTCAACCTAAACTGAAAAAATAAATTTGTGTCATAATCTTTCCAAGTTCACAAATTTTCAGCCGCATTTGATATCGTCATTATATGGGAAATTGAAATATATTGTCATATATATGTATATATAAGCCAATGCATAAATGAAAGTAATTTCCGATATATTCAAAGCCGTCAATGTAACACCACAATTTGTGATCCAATGATAACGGTCACATAGCCAAAAATTAACATAGACAATTCATTTCATCCCGTATTTTCACATCTCACAAAAAGTGGACCCATTAACAGATTCGTAAAGTCGAAGTCCAGCACGTTACACGAAAAAGAAACCATTTAAGAACAGATACATCGGAATTCGCTTCCCACCAAAAACTATACTCTCTTCTGAAATGACCGTTAAACTAAGTCCCCGAAGCAATAGATCGTACCTTATTCTTCTTCTCACATGCAAGGGGCCTTAACTCCTCGACACTCACATTTCCACTCTTCGTCTGTCAATTGAACAATGAAATCAAACGGTTTTATTTGACATTTTACATGCAGAAGGTGGGAATTTCTATCTCTTGTTGATTTCGTCTTTAAATATTTGCTTTCAGCTCACGACTTTATCAAAATATTATAAAGTTTTAGAAATAAGCAAACGATCTGTGTGTATATATATACTAGAACAGCGACCGTATAGACAAAAGATACAGTCAGACGAATGAGTGGAGTAGGAAGTGCTACACCAGCAGAGGAAATACGGGAAACAATGATATCGTTACGTAACAGTGCAAGTGCACGATGCTTTGTGAAATAAGACTGAAAGGAAAAGGATTGTGGAGTCACCTTTGTAGCAAAATGGCTTTATTTTGTTTCGGGAGTTCGCTGGTGGTTGTTTATCCTGTCTTGGATAAATTTGAGTTATATAAAGTATAGTTAGTGTAATGTCATTTTTCATCCCTTTGGTATAACTTTGTGATACAAACTTGCTGATATTTCCCAACGTAAATACTGTAGTATAATATATTGTTATATATTATAATATACATGTACTATAGGTAAAATATTTTTAAATGTTCTAAAACGAAGCATATTAAATTACCTGTCGTATATATATATATATATATATATATATATATATATATATATATATATATATATATATATATATATATATATATATATTAAACAGCATCGTACTGATGGTCAGAGTTTAAGCTCGTGAAGAGTCTGAAAAATACGTCACGAGTCATAAGGTCACAAAATCACATTTTGTCATTGAGGAAGATCTCAAATCTTACTGCACATTTTGAAAGAGCAATCAGATCATGCACTATTGTATCTACATCGTGAGGATTATTGTGCTTCCCTTTTATATTTGACAAATTCAACTAAATTTACATCAGTTTATCAATAAATCTTTCGATTATATCATGCTTGCAGTCGATATTTTGTCTAAGAATAATTTCTTTCTTTTTTTAATGTGGCGCTGCCTTGTCGCGAAACGAAAATGACGATATGTACCATTTTGAAAGCTCCGTAATTTCTTTATTTCAATACCAATCAGAACGAAATTTGAAACATGAAAATTTTACAAACACTACATGCAGGAATTATTTTTTCATTGATATTTAAACAAATATTTCATACTGAAAAAAACCCCCCAAATATGAACAATTCTGTGCCTTCACGCTGACTTGTGACATGGACCTAACTATCGTTCTAAGTGTTAATTTTATAGAATTTTAGTCGAATAATACAATTCGATGACATTCAGAAATTTATTTGACGCCTTTGGGAATTTGACAATTCTCCAGTTTTCCATTCTATTTTGTAATGCATAACGTGTATAGTCTAATGCAGATATTATATCATCTATATTCTCTAGATAATTATCTTATTTATGAAAGAAAAATTAAATAAGTGTGGCTTCTGATTACAGAAATGTTTCGAAAACTTGTACCGAGAGAGAGAGAGAGAGAGAAAAAAAAAAAAAAGAAAAAAGAAAAGAAAAGAAACAACCCGATATTTTTATTTAACTTACTTGAAAATATTTCATTCAGTTTATCCATACCAAAAGTGATCTCTACCCAGTTCTCATTATCTCTTTTATTCGCGAGCGTTTTATTTTTGCGGTGATGGCCAAGGGAAATCCCCATGGTAGGTATAATAGATATACTTTTTATATTGGATATAAAATACCGCATAAAATGTGAGGTATCCAATCTGCGAAATTTATCGTCTTTGAAATTATTTGGATTCCTGTACTTTATTTGTTATTTTTAAACGTTTTTTATGTTAATTATTATGATTTAAACAAAAAAAAATTGTTAATCATTACCAGTTGCGATATAATTAGATTTTATATCTCTGTATTACGTATTGTAGTTGAACATGATTTTTCTTACTATGATCTGAACCCACCCTCACCCCCGAAATTTACATTTGTATTTCCAAAGGAAAGTGAGTATAAAATAATACAAATACAGTTTTTGATGAAGGCCAAGGGGCCGAAAATTTGTGGAGAAAGAGTGGAGTTTTTTATCATTTTATACAAAACTTGTTAATGTTTTATGTGTATGCAGTTTATTGGTGTACTTCAATACAGAAATTCCTTTACAACTTCCCGTCATTGTTAATTTTCTCCGCAACCCCTTCCCCACACCTTAGTTTAACAACATGTTGAATGCAATCGGAACTTCTTCAATACTACGATTGTGTATACGGAACACACGAGGGGTTCCGAATGAGAAGAAAGAACGTAGGTAGCAATTATTCAGAAAGATTGTGCACTGAAACCTACATTTATTTTTGTATAAAATACACAGGAAAAAAAACTAAAGAAACACTTCAAGCAAGTATGTTAATTTGTAATCTTACAATCAACAATGATGTTCGCAATTACAAACATTTCCAGGAAACATTAGTCTGAAATTTTTGGCAATTGTTTATTGATTCTTACTTTACATGGATTATTTTACTCCTAAGGTTGTGACACCCTCCTGGTGCATTTCCAAATAAATTTTGACCTACATTTCAGACCTACCTGAGGCAGTGACTGTTTGATTTCAGTGCCTGTATACCCCTTATTTTGTGGCGATTTATTATTTATAAAGTGTCGTTTCATTTTGGGGATAAACATACTGTGTTTGATTGTTTCCGACAGGTATACCGTGGTTTTCCAGGCGATGCTTGCGGTTCCAACGGTATAACCACGGTATATCTGTCGGAAACAATAAAAACACAGTACGTTTATCCCCATTCTCAATCACTGTAACTCAAACATCGTTTTGTGTCTGAAATTGCCCCCAAATTCTTCGTTGCTAGGGACGGATAGCGCCTTGTTTAAAAGTCTTCCGAGAAACGAATTGATATTTAGTGCACTGACATAAGACGTTTCTTCATTTTCATATTCTTAAAATTTAATGATTAAATTGTTAATCACAAATTGATTCATACATGAGTGACTTGACATCGCATCGTAAACAGCTGAACAGGCGCGGCGTGATGAAAGAACATGCTGGAAAGCATGTTGCATGGTGGTACGCCATGCACGTTGTCAGTTTGTTTTGTTGGTTCAACTTGATTGTAATAATTGTGCACGTGAATGGTAGAACTTGCAAATCGTCCTTGATACGAGACTTAAGATGGACGTTAAGAACACTGAACGAAGTTGTTACAGACAGTATTTTTGATAGTTGGAGTCAGAGGCAATGTGGACAAACAGTACGTACATTGTAGTAATACATTTGAGGACGGTATATCGTGGTTATACATGTTTGAACGCAAACGTGTGGACCAATCAGAATTGTAAAAACAAAACAAGTGACTTAGAATTTCATTTCACCTTTGCAGTCAGTGTTGAGACATTATATATCGTCTCTATCGTTAGAGTATTCATGGCAGATGTGGCTAGTCACACAGGAGATGTTTACTCTTGGACACCTGGTTTATCTCTTATTTTCAGCGGTCCATGAATGTCCAGTTTGTCGCAGTCACACAGCGCCTCATACCTCAGGGGCCAGTTGTTCGAAACTTTAACCATTGGTTAAGCTAACCAATGGTTAAATTTCATCTGATTATATCTTTGAAATGAGAAGACTTTAAGTCACACTCTGTGTACTAATTTGTAGCATATGAAACAAGCTTTGTAATGTAATTTAGATTTTTATACAGAAATCTTATAAATAAAAGTAATGGTCTCTCAAACTTTAACCACTGGTTAGCTTAACCAGTGGTTAAATTTCCGAAAAACTGGCCCCAGTATGTTACTTTAACATCTGGAATGACATGGAACCTCGGTTGTACTATCTAATCAAGTCACCGAGGACAGCCCCGAGGGAAAGAGGTTGGATTAAAACCTTGAACTTTTCTATTCTGAGGAGGCTTGTGAAAATCTTGTAAAAACATTATAAAAATCCTCATTTCAATACTATCGCTTTCCCATGCATATATCAAACGATGATACACTTGGATTATAATTGCCTATCGATCACGTGACATGCTATAAGTGTCACTGGCGACCTCTGTTAGCGGTCAGAATGTTTGTTTATTTGGCTTTGGTCAACGATATCGGGATTTAGAAATGATATGTCTTAAATTAGCATTAGCGTGGTCATCATTTTGGAATCAACAAGATTAATTCGTTTCGAATGTTCCCTCCCGGAACCAGATTGATTTGCTGTTGAAACATAAGAAAAGTACTTCATTCCAAGGGGATAATTAGATTTACAAGGATTCGGGATGTATAATTTATTTTATAGGAGGTTAATAGCTATTTCCCAGTCTAACCGAAACCAAAGCTACATACTCGAAACTAGTGAAAAATTATTTTTGGGAAAATACAATGAAAGAAATAATCAGAATGGACATTCTCTCGATCCCAAAATTAATCAACAAAGATGTTTATATTCACATACTCCATACATTTATATTTATAGTCAGTTATCAAAGTATTGTTTTAAAAGCATCATAAATTTGTGTTTTATTTTTACATAGTGTCTCATATGTCTTTTAAGGCGGGATGCTGAATATTTATTGTGTATTGTACTGTTGTATGTACCTATAATGTTATATTTGGCATGTGACACTCAAATAAACAATTACTACTACTATTTACCTTTATTTTCCGTCAATTCCTACTAAAAGTTTCCAGACACGATGCTGAATAGGTTGAAAAGTTGATTATTTATCGCTCCAGAAAATATAATAAGAAAATCTTTACAAATTTGTAACGAAATGAACATGTAGGTTTATGTACAATTTCATTTATACTACACAAATATTAAGCATATAGGATACTCCAGTTGTGTAAATATATTTGTATTGTGACGTTTTTAATATTAATATTAAAGTAAAGAACAGTGAACATATCGGATAAATATTACTAAATCCATGAGTCAGAAAACAGCCAAGACTAATTGAAAATAGCATTACTCTATACATTGGAGTTATTCTACAGTAATTTTAGTCCGTTTTCACTTTAATATGTCTTTTCCCGTAATAAAATTCACCAGGGTGGAATAGAACCAAAGAAATATAATAATAATAATAATAATAATAATAATAATAATAATAATAATAATAATAAGATAAACAAATAAACCAAAACAAAATTTATATATAAATTAAAATGAATAGATAAATAAATATATAAAAATAAAAACAAAGTGAAAAAAAAATAAAAAAATAAAGAAAGAAATTAGGGGATAACATTCTTGTGTTTTCAAATTTCCGGCATGTAATCGCTGATTTACTGGTCGCAAATTGATTTTTTCGACGACGCGTTATGATATGTATTTGTCACAGTACTATTGTTTTGCTTTGATTTCTAACAAATGTGCCATTACTTACGACAAAGTAAATCTGATGGAAATGCATGAGTTTCTTAGCGAAAAAATTAGAAATATGAAAATAATTGCAAAATTTTCAAAGGCTTGAAATAGTGGCGAGCTATAATAATGATTGATTGATTGATTGAATATTGTTTTACGTCACTCCACGATTATTTCACGTATATGGTGACGACATCTGCCTGATGCATTGCACACAAATTTAGAATTTGCAACGGACCCACCCGAAGCAGTGAGGGATCTTTTACATGCCACGTCTACCATGACAGGAGGCCTCGGTTTTTACTGTCTCATCTGAAAGACAGAACACCGGTGCGCCCAGGGCGGGAGTCGAACCCGGGACCTCTCGATCACCGGCTTAGTTATAACAATAATGATGATGATAAGAATAATAATGATGATGATGATGATGGATGATGATGATAATGATAATAATAATTACAACAACATCAACAACAACAACAACAACAACAATAATAATAATAATAATAATAATAATGATAACAACAAC